>CAJVGC010000589.1:47644259-47732164 GCA_910822075.1 Senecio squalidus | reverse complement strand
AATTGTGTCTACCACAAACAATTAATTAAAACTCCTTCCAACCGTCGAATGTTTCTACCGTCGCATGGCCAGATCTGAAGCTTTAAAACTCCTTCCAACCGTCGCATCCATATTCCTACAACTTCGACAGATCTGAAGCTTTAATTTGAAATCTGAAAATCCTTCCAACAGGCTTTTAATTTGAAATTTGAATGTATCGATGGCCGGAATTTATTATGGTGGTGATGGTCGGAATTTATTATGATGGTGATGGTCAGAATACATGGTGGTGGTGGTCGGAAACATCATCAGAGAAGACAACATCAAAAAGATAAATATAAATGTTCATTAGAGAAGACAACATCAAAAAGATAAATATAAATGTTCATTAGAGAAGACAACATCAAATATCCATATCATACATCATTTAAAAAGAACTATTATTATTAATATTTATATTATCTAAATAGTCTAAAATAAAATAGAAGAAAAAGAGTTTAAAGAAAACCTGTGCCACATCAGCAAACAAAAGATTTCAGGTCAACTTATACACTCAATAGCTACATATTGTAAATCAATTAATACAATAGATATTTTAAAATTTGGATGCATACAATAGTTTTTGATGTAAAGTTAAATGAATTTTGAAACAATTAATCTTTCACCTAAAAAAAAGTTGCTATTAAACAAGCAAATAAATTCTTTTATTATCTAAAAATATGATAACAATAACCCATATGACCACCTATAAAACATTTGAAAACATATCAACAAGAGAATTCATAAACAAGAATCAATAATGTCTTTTGACTACAATTAACAATTAACAATAGAACTATCTATAAAAGTATTCGATGACTAAATAGTATACATATATAATATAATCGTTATCAACCATTGTCTCTTCATCTCTCATACAACGTTTCGTCACCATGGTTCATAATCTTCGACCACCAAAACCGTCATCACATGCTTGAACTAAAATGTTCCGAAATTTAGGTTTCTTTTTTGTTTAGATTTTGTGTAACTACATTTTTTTGTTAAATTGTTAGACACATCTTTATACATATTCGGAAAAATGGGCGCCTTCCAGTCTATGGGTCATATACGATCGCAAACCACACATATTTTTCAGGTCAACCCCGATCTTATGTACACAATAGCTATAAGAAAATAGACGAGTTTTAATTTATAAAAATCTATATAACAACGAAAAAGTTTTGTTAAGTAAAAAAAAAGTAAAAGAAGAGTATATAAATAATTAAAAAAATAAATAATAGATTTTCGAATATTCAGATATCCGAAATTTCACAAAAATCATATACGAATCCAAATTTCGGATATATGAAAATTTCGGACATCGAATTCGGATTCATATGTTTTGGGCACCCATACCCACAACCACCGTATATTTAGATGTCTTTATAGATCTATTATTTTAACTTAAAATGGTAAGATAGAATTTTTGCAATTTTTAGTTTGATGAATCGTAATGGTTAAATTAGAACACATCTAAAGTTTCGAAAAAAAAAAAACAAAGCACATTAGTAATATCATATTTGCCCATCAACGCCTGACCCATTAGCGGTCGTCACACACCATTACAGTTTTAATAAATTTAAACCTAATGACTTATTTCTTATAAGTCTTTTTTTATACCAAATAAGTGAGTATGTTATATGAAAATAAAACTGCATTTACCAATAAAATAGGTAAAGGATTAACAAAGTTATGCGGTGATTCAACCAAATGATCTACACGTTCTTAGTTACTCGTGATGCATCATTTTCCATCTTCAGTTGCGTGCTCACCGATACCACTCTTATGTATATCTACATATCACTCTCATGTATATCTACATATTATATTAAAGAATAAAATCAAATCTAACTCAAAAATGAAAGTTCAAAACACATATAATCCAGTGTTTTCTATCGTTATGACAATCAAAATTGTTAAGGGGTCCCTTCTCTAAAAAAGGAAAAATAGTAAAATTTATATACTATTTTTTTTGCTAATATAAAAAGTAAACTTTTAAGCTTATTAAGTAATAGACGCCGCTAGTTTTAAACATAACTAGGGGACTCTCGTGCGTTGCACGAGGTCCGGTATGTTGCTGAATTTCTTTGCTGTTTGGGTTCGCTACGTTTCCGCTTGTTTAATCTATGAAAGCTGTTACCTTGAATATCTATTTGCGTTTTTATAATATACAGTAAACAGTTTAAATATGCCAAAGTCAAACACCTTATAAATGATGTCTATAAAATTTTAATAATTCCTTCGAATATGTTAACCATAGTTCTGTTACAATAATATGATATAGATAAAACGACATAATCCCACCTGCAGCATCGACTATAAACAGCATTACCGCGAGCCGAACAATGGAAAATCCTCTCGTCATACCAGAAATGAGCACCACAGTGACGACAGTAACTAAGTCTTCGTTACCGAGATATCTTTTTTTTTTCCACTGTTCCCAGGTTTTTTTTGGGTAATCCGCTCCCATGCTGCAAACAGTCAAATCTGAAGTCAACCTTGTCGATGTTCTTGCTTTCCTCGCGAGCAGGAAGCACACCACCGCAATCAAAATGTTTAGACAAAGATGATTCAACAGAAACCGGAATCTGAGAAACACAACAACGTTGTGGAGACCGACAACAACCACAGGCCAAGTAATACCATTGCCAACCTATATTTTTACTCACTCAATCCGCAACGAAGATTAGAATAATAAAAAGATCAGTTTCGTAAAATTTCAAGAACTAAAATGAGTTACAGGAATCAAAATGATTATGAGGCTCATATTTTCTAACAATCGAACAAAGTGGACTAATTTGCCATGGCTGCAAACTTGCTTATCGGTTGCAATGCAATTTAGCATAACCATCCGAGTTGCCCTGCCAAGATACAAATAATCTCAACTCTGCTTAAAGTGTATTCACTCAGAGGTGTTAAAATAAGCTAAAAAACACCCAAACCCAAGAATTAAACCCAAAACCCGACAATACCCTGCCCCATACGGAACCCCAACCCGACCCCAAATGCAAAGACGGAATTTGAATAGACAAATGGGTTCGACTTCCATGTAATGCTTATGGGGCTCATATTTATTAACAACCAAAGAAAGTGGACCAATCTGCCATGGCTGCAACCTTACTTATCGGTTGCAATGCCATCTGGCATAACCATCCGAGTTGCCCTGCCAAGATACAGATGATCTCAACTCTGCTTGAATACAGTCAGACGTGTTAAAGAAATTCATCATCATAGCCTCTTCATAAAGATCAAATGAATTACAACCTAAAATTACAGAAACCTGAATTAACAATTAAACAACATGATCCACTCAATCTGCAACTGAAAAATAAGGTCGACAGTCATCGAACCTGGAGAATGGAATACCGGAGGTCCTACAGTTGAATAAAAACCTTTTATTCAAGTGTTAGACCTCATGCATTCCACTCCCCACATTCGATGGCTGCCGACCTAACTCGACTTACTCAATAAAGATGTCAGCAGGTATTTCCATTTTTCCCAGGCGTTTCAAATTTTTTGAATTTGGTTTCTTACTTACCAAAAAATACAGTGAACAACATTGTTCAGAACCACATGAAGTGCTAGGAGAAAATGGAAAATTCCAAAGTTAAACTCCGTCCTTACATGTTAGTCAAGTCACGGGAGGTAGGTTGGAAGAAAAATCAATATCTGTCGAAACTGTAGAGTATTCGCAGAATACTGTAGGTCAAACAGATAGATGAAAGGCTTTTCATCCAAATGTTTGGCCTGCTATATCCCATCCACGAGTTTCGGTAGCTACTGATATTCGTTTCAACGAAGCTCAGACGACCACATCAACACGTTAGTAAAGAGTTTAAATTTGGAATTTCCCACTTTCTCCAAGCAATTCATATGACTTTAAACTATATTAATCACTTTATATAAAAAGATATAAGTAGACCGTTTATACACACTGTTCAGTTAAAGCTGAGCATCTTGCTGAAGTTAAAGAAAAAAGTGAAGGATGGTCGAAAGGAGTAACAACAACCTCCGAAGCCAAAGAGTACACCGCACCCTATGACAAACGTGGTTCCTGTATCTCGTTCCAAGCAGCTTTCACTTTTTTCTCTAACTCCAGCCAGATGCTCACCTTTAACCGACACAATTGTCTAAAAAGAAAACATAAAAACGAAGAAGACAAAACAAACCAAAACCGGAGAACTGAAAAAGATCAATTATCAGGTTGAGCTGATAATTAGGGTTTTTGAAAAGAGGTTTTTGGATTCGAATATTGGGGTTTTAGGTTTGGAAAACCTGGGTACAGAATCAATGAGCTGACAGCAAAAAAAATTGTCTCGTCATATCCGTGCTGCTACATAGTGTGAAAGACACACCACAGCCCGCAGCAGGACGGAAACCCGAAGACAATTTTTTTGCTGCTGACTCAACAACTCTGTACCCAAGTTTTTCCAACCCAAAACCCTAACATTCAAATCGGAAAACCTCTTTCCAAAAACCCCAATTTTCAGCTCAAATTGATAATTCATCTTTCTCAATCCTTCAATTTTTGTGTTTTTGTGTTCTACCTTTTCATATTTTGTTTTCGGATAATTATGTTATTTAAAAACAATTACAGACAGAACAATTTACCTATACAATCGAAAACAAACTAATTACCATCCTTATCTATTATACCACATGCTAGTAGCATATATGTGTTTGACATTCTGCTGACTTTATTGATCCCGTAGTCACTTTTTCTGCCACGAACACAGTCCTTTAGTAAACCCTGAAATTCATCACAAAGAAAGTATCACCAAACACACAAAATAATCAACAACTTTTCAAGAAAAAACACATTATCAAAACGAAAAGGAAGAATATACACTGTAGTAAAAAAAGTGTCCATCAACATTAGAGACCTGAAATTCGAGGCGATTAGTTAGCAGATGGGTTTTTTGCCCTTTGGTAGACAAGCCACGTCTAGCCGTGGGAAGCCGTATTGCGGGAAATTCAAAGCGAATGAAATCAAAGGTCCTCTCAAATCTAACAACAAATGAGGACTTCCTGTTTTGCTAATTTTCAAAATCATAACAAACCAATGAAATGTCAATCCAATTGTTCAAGACATTAACACATTCAACAACACGAATCTGAATTATTAATATTCTCACCTGCCTTTTCGCAATTTCTGGGAAGCAGATTCATCACTCTCTCTCCCTTACTATTCTTCCACCACAACGCAACACCAAAAACAGAACAACATCAATAATCAACACGCATAACAAAACAACATCAATAATCAACATGCATATACATAAACAACAAAAACTATGTAATTTAAGTTCGACATAAATGAAAAAAAACACCAAAACCAGAAACGATGTTTCCATACCTCCGAAGGAACAGCAAAGCCTCCACACCCGAAAATACGCTGGAGAAAGACAGTCCGCCAGAAACGCAATCAGATTTCGCATCTACAAAAAAACTTAAAAAAACATAACAACCATTATTAATCGGAGACTATTCCAGAACCAAAACCTAGAAATCAAAATAAGTAGAAGACGAACCCGGACCGGCGATTTGAATACAGATCTAAGAGTCCGACAGAAAACTTCGTATCTACAAAGTAAATAAAAAAAACAAAAACAACAATTACCTCATACGCCTAAAATGAAATCAAGATAAAAAGAAGACGTACCGACACCAGTCGGCGACTTCGATAGGCAATCCACCGGAATACCAGCCGCCGATTTCGACATGCAATTAGGGTTTCACCTTGGAGAGAGAGGTTAGGGTTTCGAGAGAAGGTTTCACCTTGAAGAAAGAGAGAAAGAATATAAAAGAGAGAAGCGGGAAACAGAGGGACGGGGGTAAAGAAAAGACGACACGGAGCAACCACGCGTCAAGAAGCAGGCCACGTGCAGCAAGACCGATCCGAACCAGATCCGAAAAAAAAACCCAACCCGCTTGTACACTGTAAAATCCGGAGCCCCAGCCCGACCCGAACCCGACCCTGGTGCGATCCTATAGGCAAAGACGAGATTTGAATAGAAGAAGAATATTTAGAGACCCCTTTTTAGCAAGCTCGAGAAAAAAGAAATTAAAACGATTTTAACTTTATGTAAACATATATTATATCAAACCCCGACACAACTGGCGAGTATTAATTCCTTGTTCTCTTTCAGTTGCTTAATTTATGAACATTTTTCTGATGCACTTAACGGAATGACTTGAAATTTAAATGCTATATTTATTTGCCATTTTATATAGATATAAGACAACAAATCACGATCAAAGGTATGAAGGGTCGCGTGGCCTAATGGATAAGGCGCTCGCCTCCGGAGCGGGAGATTATGGGTTCGAGTCCCATCGTGATCGCTTTTTTGTTCATTTTCGAGCCTTGGGCTTTTTTGGCCTACAAACTGGGTTTAAGTGGTTGGACTATACAATAAAAATCCAATAGAGAGTAATGGGCTTATTTTTTCCTTTTTTTTTTCTTCTTATATACATTTTTTCTTTCTTTCATTACTTTAGTAGAATCACTAAATTTTATAGTAATCTAATATCCCGAATAAAAACAATTTGGAAAAATCACACTTTCACGGGTTAAATATTACAAACCCAAACCCTGATTCTAAGGGGGTGTTTGTTTCGGCTTATGTAACCGGTTTATGAGCTTATGAAATTTTTTATAAACTCATAAGCCCATTTTTTCCGGCTTATGAGATTATCAAGTTGAGCTTATAACTTTAAATAAGCCATAAGCTCAACTTCATAAGCCGGAAAAAATGGGCTTATGAGCTAATGAAAAATTACATAAGCTCATAATCCCGTTTAATAAGCCGAAACAAACACCCGCTAAGTAAGTAGAAAATACTTGGTAAATGTTTGTGCAATAAAAATAACAATAACAATAAGACTGTGGGGTGTGGGGCGTTGAAAACCTCCACAACGCCGCCACGTCAGAGGGACAACGCCCAAGACCACACCGTCGGGGGAGTTGTCCTCCAAAATTGGTCGCTGGCTTTGTCTGCATCACGCCGTGGAAGGGAGAATCAAAGTGCAACGGTCGACTACAAAAATCAAGCAACGGCCAAATTTTCAAAAAACCTAAACATTTTCTATAAATACCAACTCATTTTTATAACAAAAACCACACAAAATCTCTCTTTCTCTCTCAATTTTTATAACAATCTCTCTATTTTTATACAATCTTTCAATAATCTCAAATGGATCCCAACAACAACAACAATCAAAACAACCCCAACCCCAACCAATGGAACCAATGGTTCAACCCAAACCAATATCAAAACCCAAACCAATATCAAAACCTAAACCAATTTCCACAATTTCCAAACCCTAACCAATATCAACACCCAAACCAATTTCAAAACTTTACCCAACTTCCAAACCCTAACCAATTTCCCCATTTTTACCAACAAACACCACCACCACAACGACCATCCCTAGACCCGCTATACCAAGGCGGGTCGTTCTCGCAATTGCTTAACCAAGACCATTTATCCAATTTTCCGCAAGTGCCTCCATTTGACGTTGACGATTCTGAAGACGATGAGGTGGTTCCGGAAACTCAAGCTCAAAAAATGCCGGCCCGTGGGAAGAGGAAACATAAGAAGAAAGAAACCGAATCCCTAAGAGGCAAAACCGAAAGAAAGAAGTGGACCGAAGCGGAGGAGATCGCACTTGCTTCAGCATGGTCGTCGACATCCGAGGACCCCACGGTGGGAAATGATCAACATTCGGCACTATACTGGGATAGTGTTTGTGCAAAATATTTCGCCAAGATGCTTAAAGATGATCCCTCTTACTTTCGTACCGAAGACTCTCTTTCGAGCAAGTGGAGAGACTTACGAAGAAAGGTCAAAAAATTCAACGGGATTTTTCGACAAGCCCAACAAACTAGACCAAGCGGTCATAGTGATGAACAATTGCTCGAACATGCTCTGCAGACTTACCGCACCATAATGCAAGGGGGTTTCCTACATTTAGCGTCTTGGCAAATATTGAGAAATAGCCCGGTTTGTCAACATGTCCCAACATCTGGAGGGTCCCGAAAAGCGCGTAGAACATCGGAGTCTAGTAACCCCTCCACTCCCGCCACTCCGGTATCGCCTTTTGCTGGAATCGATCTCAACGATGATGATGATGATCTTCACTTGGAGGAAGACCTTCCAAGACCGATTGGTAGAGATCAAGCAAAGGCAAAAGCGCGCAAAGGAAAGGGCAAAGCCGCTGCTTCTTCTTCGGGGGCCGAAGATTCACTCAAGTATATTGGGGAAAAGTTCGGGAAATTTGCTGATACTGCTGAAGAAAAAATGCGACAAAGAGCGTTAAAGGTGATCATGAAGGACACCACTCATCTCGCGGAGCCTGCCAAATCAATAGCGGAACATGAAAAGAAAAGGCTTATCGCGAAATTTTATCCTGAATATTTGTAGTATGTTTTTTATTGTAGTATGTTTTTTTTTTTTTAATAAATTGTAGTATTTTTTTTTTTAAATAAATTGTAGTGTGTTTTTTTTTTTTAAATAAATTGTAGTATTTTTTTTTTAAATAAATTGTAGTGTTTGTTTTTTTTTAATAAAAATGCAAGTTTTAAAATTTCATTTATATAAAAAAAATTATAAATATACAACTTTTTAAAATTACACTCTCTTTCCTCTATCACTCCACATCATCACACAACCACACCACCCATTTTTATCACTCCACATCATCACACTCTCTTTCCTACAAATCACACTCTCTTTCCTACAAATCACCTCTATCAGTCCATCATCACCCAAAACAAACTACCACACCCCATAGTCTAACAACAATTTATAGAATTACTTTATATTAGCTTTATTTTCATATTCAGTAATATCATAAAAGTATTATTTTTCTAAACTGTTTTTCTTAATTAAATATTGTTTTTGGTTACCTTTATATTTAATTGTAAAATTTACTCCATAAGTTGTTTCAATGTTGTTATACAAAATTGCACAAGAAATAGTGACGATTGGGTCCATCATGCATGTTCCGCGTGACTGAAATCATAATTAAATGAATTTATAATGGAAAATCAACATTATCATAGTTACCATTTAGTTAATAATATTTTTAATTAATCATAGTAGGGAATCTTTAAATAAAAATTATTAATTATTGCATGATGTTTAAAAATGAAATGGTAGAGTGGTGCCCATTTGACATAATTATACAGTCTAAGGTAGTTATTGTTAGTTGGTTTGGTAGTTGCTTCTTTGGAGAATAAATCTCAATGGAATAGAGCAAGCCTAATGGACCAAGGTTGGTCCCTTACTAGATATGATTATGTCCTACTAAGTATTAGAAAGATACTTAAAAAGAAATTTAAGATGGTACCACTACTATTAATTATTATTAATTGAAAAAATATACTCAAACTAAGCTAAATGTACGTCAAGAATGCTCATGTACGGTTACATGTGAAATCAGGATTTAAAATCAGTGCTGGTTCGTTATGTATTATTTAAGAAATAATGAGACATAGACTAATAGAATGACTCGTTATGTACTCTAGGTTGAAGTTGAGTCGGAGCTCAATGGTTTATATATAAATTAAGATCACTAAAAGGTTGGTATTATTCACCCCTCCTTACTACGCCATTTCATACGGTGAAGTAATTGTTGCAAATATGTTTACAAATATTCAATATAATTTTTAAAAGAAAAGGACTCGCAAAACTTGATATAAAGTTTTGAGATATATTCGAAAATCTTGTTGAATAAAGAAGTCTATGAGATGAAATTCTTGTGGGGATTGCGTAAACTAGCCAAATTGAGAAGGCACAATATCTACCAATTTGGTCCCTACTTCAAATCTTCAATGAATGGTTAACCACATAAGACCTTTTTTTATATATATTTTATACTCCATGTTTATAGTATTCAAACTTTAAGCTAATTTAATATATGATCCTGATTTGACTTTTATATGTACAATTTTATAACACAAAACACTCATTCATTAGAGTAGTTTAAATTTTGAACATGATTACGCTGAAACCTATAACTAAAACAATGAGTTGGGAGACCCATAGACTCACTAGTTGGAGACATTTAACCACCATGCTAATGATTGGATTATTTCGAGTTAATTACATAAACCGTCTCTATGATTTAACCATATTAAAGTCACCATGTTTCGAAATGGAAACCACTGTCTATGTGAAAAACTTTTTATGCCGATACTGTTCCTGACATTAAAATATTCATACTTACTAACCGTAAAAGGTTTAAATTTTCGTAAACATAAGTATAAAAACTACAATCTGACTAAACGGTAAGTACACTCTATGCAATTAATTTAATTATCTATATGAAATTTGTAGAACAAATGTTCATATATCATATATAGGGATTGTTGAAGGTGTTATATGGTGAAAAAAATAAAGAAAAAAAATATGATAATATGAAAATAAATAATGGGGTATATATGAATGGTACAAAATTTTACCCTTGGAATGCAAGACATGAAAAAAGTGAGTAGTCTCTTACAAGTTCTATTTATGGGAAATCAATTGGTTGAAATTATTCCATCTTTCTTTGACCATCTTTATGGCTTTTATACTTGTATTGTATCTAACTAACAATCCATGTGCTCTTCACATTTCATACGTATATATTCAAAGGGTGTAAGTATTACATTAGTCTTGATGATGGATAAGATATTCAATGTCACCTAACTATATTTTTCAATCATTTTATTGTTTGATATATGTATGTTTACGGGTGTATTCGTATGTGACTTGTGTGTTTGAAAGATTTACATATACGTACGTATGCCATTCACATGGTATGTTTTTCTTAGTAACTAACTCACATGACCAAGTATATGTCATCAACAAGATTATACGTTTGCATAACACGTGATAAGTCGTACGTCTTCTTCTTGTGTTAATCTTCTTCCAATATATTATGGCTCGATTTTAATAGTGAAGTCGAGCACTCGATTAGGACTAAACTTTATATAATGAAGTTCATGTCTATTATAAAGTAATTTTAATTTGTACTCAAACATTAATAAGAGTTGAAGATAAGGAGCCTAAGTCATAATTGGCTCTAGGCTAAAAATGATACATATAGCTATTATATAAATAATATACATTTTTTTGATACGAAGAGAATAAAGTGATGAAGAAGCTTGCTTAGGATATTTCCTCAATTTGCATAGATTTTCTTTAACATGCTTTAAGAGAACGTAACAAGTTTAATCAAGTATATTAACAACAAAAACATACTCCATAAAACTTCAATTTGTTTGAAACTAAATTGATGATTACACTTATTAATTTAAATATCATTAACACATACATTATATATATACAAAAGGTTACGAACAAATGTTTAGTTTCATTTCTTGACGTTATTTTTCATATAAAGAACGGTTGAATTCATGGTTGCAAAATTGTGTAAAACAAATATTCCTCAAAAAGAAGAATAAAGATGAAACAATTTCTTGTTGATAAGGTATAATAGCCAAATTTTGTTCATTCCCCACTTTTCAAATTGAATATATGCCGATTCAAGTTAGACAAGAATATTTTCTTCACTTAAGAAAACATTGCCTATATGTGGTGTTTAATTATGCTTCATTATTGAATAATTTTTTTTCTTCTAATTTTACACATATATATAAAAATGAACGGTCAAACAAGATTGGAGTGTATTCGAGACCAAACGTGGACGTCTAAGAGGAGTTTCAAAGTGTTTATCAATCAAGTCATGATTGACAAACCATAAATAAAAGATTCGAACATAATATCAATCGGTTATTCTTATAGATTCCAACCATAATCTAAGCATCGATTCTTGTATGTTAATGAAGCCAAATCCACTCAATCAAACAAAGAACGTGCTAATTACACGATTCTTATTTATCAACCCTATACGAAGATAACAACTCATTGAACAATTAAAAACTAAGGACATAAAGTAGATTATAACATATGTACTAATTAAACATTCTTGTAACAGTGTAGTAGTAACTTTATTCTAAAAAGATCGATTGTTATCTATAGGAAGAATCTTAGGTCATGTTGTTCATGATATTTCTTTTTGTCTCGATGATATTTATTCATCGATCATTATAGACCACCGTCCGGTTAAAGATAATGGATAGTGAAAACCTGAAAATGATATGAGAATCAAATGCAAGAATATTTAATAGGGACTAAACTTAGTAATAGTCAAAAGTAAAGGGGTCATATTAGCCACTATTATAACAGTGGTGTTGAGAGCACAACTTCATATTCAAGCAAAACGGCAAACATGTGTTCCTTTTTCACACTTTTTATTCTTTTTTTTTCCTTCTCAAATCCCTAAATTTTATAGGGAATTCCAAAGTTACCCCTGTCCTTTTCAGTATAGATTCTGGAAGCATGTGTTTGAGTGGAAGGGTATTTTAGTCAAAGTACGGAAAGTACAAAGAAGGGCTTGTTTGACAAGATGAGTCAATCAAGAATTAGAAAAATCCCTCACCGATTGTAGTGGCTCTAATTAAGGAATCACCAAACAATACCTACTAATTCTTTCTGATTATATGAAAAGATGAGGGTAAATTAGGTAATTACTAAAATATTTAAATTAAAAAATTTGACTTCACTTCTTTCTTTATATTTTAAATCAATATTAGTTAACTTCATTAATATTGAATATTCATATATGAATGTCAAAATACAAAAATACATATGACATATGTCAAGTAATACTTAATGGATTACATATAAGTTTTAAACATACACTAATAAAATACTCGCGCGATGCTGCGACCAGAAAAAGGTACCCAAATATCATAAATTGTAAATATACAAATTTTCTTTATGATAGTTATGAACATTAGAGAGAAAACATGCCAATGTGAATGCTCTCTTTTTAGTTTATCTTTCAAATAAATATAAAATAATATAGTTTCAACTTAAAAAAGTAACTCCTCAATTTCTTGTTGGTAGTTATTGTCATTATCTATTAAAAATGTTAGTTACTATTAATTTAACATTTCTTAGCAAAAGTTTTTAAACACCAAAAATAACAACTAACATTTTCATGTTAAGATGTATTAATTCATGACTTTTGTTCAAGTTTTCGTTAACTAGGTAGTTTATATTAAGAGAGTATATCACATGAAACATGTAAAGTAGATATCATATATAAAACTTATGAATCAAATAAATCACTAATAAATATTTTTTTAAATGATAAGTTAACAGTTTTTTGGAAACAAAATTATACAAATTTTCTTTTACAATGGTTACGTATCCGTATATATATATATTGAAACGTATAAAATATCCCATGATTTGATTGATATTTATTCACACTTTTAAACAAAATCAATATATTTTGTACCAAGATTCGTACAATTTTAATTTTCTCTCTCCTGAGTGCACAATAAGTAGCGGTTTCAGATTTCATTCTCTACACACTTTCAAATCTTTTTGTGTCTCTCTGTCTGTGTGTGAAAATGAACATCCTACGTGTCTGTTTTCTCGTACTTCTGTCAACCATTCTGACCGCCGTCAAAGCTAAAATACCCGGAGTTTACACCGGCGGAAAATGGGAAAGCGCACACGCCACCTTTTACGGTGGCAATGACGCTTCCGGTACTATGGGTACGTCAGCATTTTGCTTTTAATATATTGAAATACTTTATAATACTTTAAATTGTAATATACGACTGTGTTTGTTTATAGGTGGAGCATGTGGTTATGGGAATTTATACAGCCAAGGGTACGGAGTTAACACTGCTGCGTTAAGTACCGCTTTGTTTAACAACGGGCTAAGCTGTGGTTCGTGTTTTGAGATTAAGTGTGCGAATGACCCACAGTGGTGTCATGCAGGTAGCCCGTCTATTTTCATAACGGCTACCAATTTCTGTCCCCCTAATTTCGCTCAAGCGAGTGATAATGGTGGATGGTGTAACCCTCCTCGTACACATTTTGATCTTGCTATGCCTATGTTTCTTAAGATTGCTGAATACCGTGCTGGTATAGTACCTGTTTCATACCGCAGGTTAGTCGCTATTTGTAACATTTTAATATTAATATCATTTAGAGTTTTGATAACAATAACTTTATGAATATCGTTTAATATGTCAAGATATATGCTTATATTTTGTTCATTAACTTTGTTTATTTTTAACAAAAATGAAATATAACTACTATTTTATAGATTAAGAATGGTGTTTTTTTATTCTTTTAGTTATAGAATAAATGTTTACTTTAAAAAGATACGTTTTTAATAATTATAAAACTTTATATCTAATTATAGAAATTAAAAGAAAATATATGTATTTATCCAATTTTCCGTTACGATTTCCTAACAATTTGACTTTTGTACTTAAAAGTCGGAGTAGTGGGGTTTACACTTCCCTCAAAACCGTGTTTTTACATGAACGGTCTCGATAATATTTGTTTCCAAATATACCCTCGAACAACAACTAAATTACGATTTCATCCTTTGTTGTAATAGGGTACCATGCCGAAAGAAAGGTGGGATAAGATTCACCATTAACGGATTCCAATACTTTAACTTGGTTCTTATCACTAATGTTGCCGGGGCAGGAGATATAACACGTGTATGGGTTAAAGGTTCACGAACCGGTTGGATGGGTCTTAGCCGTAACTGGGGACAAAACTGGCAATCAAACTCGGTGCTTGTTGGTCAATCACTTTCTTTTAGGGTTACGGGTAGTGATGGTCGTACTTCCACCTCGTTAAACATTGTTCCCGCGAATTGGAAGTTTGGACAAACTTTTGTCGGGAAGAATTTTCGAGTTTAACGACTATTTGAATATGTCGAAGTGAGTTACTAAAGTAAGATGTAAGGCAATGTTTTGGTGGTACTAATAGTTATAGTTATTACACAAATTAATAATAAAATTTTTGTGTGATTTTATTTTTAATTTAGGTTTTAAATTAGGAGCAAAGTTTAGTGTGATGGGGGTAATTTTGACAATTGAGAAATGGTTTGTACGAGGAGCTGAAGCGGCTATAAAGTCATGTTCCATAACACATGACGGCCCGCAGCTTTTTATGTCTTTTATCTTTGCTTTTGTTTTGTTTTGTTTTTTAATATTAAAGAAGACAATTATCTATTTTGTTTTGGTTGATTTGTTTCTTGTATTTAAACATCAAATGATGGAGTTGTTTTTAATTTTGTTACTTTTTATGCGTGCCAATTATGATCTTAATTGTCATTAATAACCTAATAATTTATTTTGCGATCACATTTTAAGTGTATAGATAATAGATACCCTTTTCGTTTCATATTTATTATTTTTATTTTAATTATTAAGTCGTTTTTTTTTTAACTTTGACTATAAATAACCTTTTTATTTTGTGTTATATAGTACTTGATAAAAATTATATCAGTGAAAAATACATTCAAAACTCCACATATTCGTATAATTTGCATCAAATAGTATATAACACTACAAAAAAAGTTATTTAAGGTCAAAATTAAAGTAAAAGATTTAAAAAGTCAAATCAGGACAATATATATGAGACGGATGGAGTAACTTACAAATCAATATTAAAAATAAAAGATCGAAGTACAAATAACGTCCAAAATAAATCGAAACTTTCAATATAGGTAGAAACAGGTTTAGGCTTAACAAAATATCCAATTGCTATAACATAGGGGGTTTTGACAAATCTAAGACTTACGTGATTCACATGAATTAGGCAAAACACCGTTTTCGATTATAATTAGAAGAGTTGGGTTTTTCTCTAACAAAAGTCTAATTGTTTTGATAGAAATCTTACTTTTAGGTAGGTAGTCATTCTAGTGAAAACTGATGAAACCACAAGGACTCCGATAGGCCTTGATAACTACCAATACATGGAGTCGTTCATTTTAAACGATACCATGTATGGGAGATTATATTCTTTTTATAAGGTTCTATCTTTAAATTGTACATACCGATTATTTTAACTAATGTGTTCCGCGTAAATGAACAACCGTATACAACTTATAGTGTTTTCGTTCATAACTAAAAAAGAGAGTGGTGCTTAGCCGTTGAGACTTGAGAGTGTATGTTGTCTTTATCGATTACATAGATTTGAATTGTTTATGCTTTCCATTACCAAAAATAAGTTTATATTTTTATGTTTTAAACACAATTTTTGTGTGTGTGTGTCAATTTTCCAGATTATAATGACTATAATACCAAATTACCGATATTTAGGTTGACGACGTCTTTTAACATTTATTTAGTTTTTGTGGTATGTTTAAAAGTCTTTCAAGATTAGCCATGTAGGTATCATCATTTACGTGACAACCGAACACTCCTTAACAAACCTAAAAGCTAACGGCACATGAAACGTTTTCGTTGTGCCCAACTCTGCTCGACTTAATCTTGGTTATGCGGTTAGCCCAAATGTCCGATTTCAATTATGCTGGTCAAAGCCTAACCGAACAGGTTTCTAAAAGGAAAAAACATTCCAAGTCTCAAATTTAAATAATGTAACAAGACTTCAAGACAATTCTCCTTTGTCTTTTGGATTCATGTCCGTTGATCCATCTAAACTAAGCTCAACTACTATCCCTAAACAATGATTACTCTTCTAATATAAATTATTTTCTTTTTGTCATTTCATTGCGAAACAAAGACCTTACATAGCTTTATTGGATCTTCTCATTTGCTACCTTTTTTGTAGTTTAATTTCGTCACATATTTCGTAGCAGCACACATCTAACATAACGACCCCTTTTCGGTTATTAATTTTTTAATCTTTTAAAGCAATTCGTACTAACGAATATCGACTTCCAAGTTGTATTATGTGATGTTGTTTTTAAAAAAAATTTGAATTCTTATTCACTAATTATCAGATGATATACATAAAAAGAATATATATTTATCAATGATTGGTTGGTATCATTAATTAAAGACCATTAAAAACCCACTTAAAGTTTAATTTTGTTTAAAAATTAAATATTTCAAAAACCGTAAATGTATTAAACGGAAAAATTACACACCATTGTAACGAGCATTAAATTACCTTTCTATAGACTACCCACTCGATATATTTTTGACGAATTTTTTTTCCGGGTTTTTTGATGAGTTTTGAAATTTTATATTATAAAATCACGATTTTATCACATGTGATTTTAGTAGTTTGACATATTTTTTTTCGTTTTTCTTTTTTATTCTAGTTGAATGTATATAATATAACAAATATATGTTTTGAAATTCATATTTAGTGTTCAAATCATATGTGATTGTACCTTACGGATATCAACATTTGTCCGAAAACGGAAAAATAAAAAATCGTCAATTTTAGATTATACCCAATATAATATTTTTGTGTTTTAAAATTAACAATTAAAGTTGAAATCATGTGATTTATTGCCTTATAAGTTTTCGAAATTTTACTTACATAAAAAAATCATATATGATATACAATCGAATCATATGTGATATTCATACTATCACATTTATGTAAAAAAAAATTGTCACATATGATATACAATACTATCATATGTGATATGCGTATTATCACTTTTATGTCAAAAAAAATGAAGGAATTTTTTTTTGGCAAAATTCGATATTTTTTCTAAATTTTGGTAATTTATACGTTTTATAGTAATTCTCTTTTATAAAGTTTTACGAATTGGTGCTAATATCACATGTGATATTATCGTTACAATTTCAATAATAAAAAAAAAAAATAAAAAAAAAAAGAATCTTCAAAAGTATATAACACCACTGCTTTAGTTGAAGATAAAAACGAGACGGTCGTAACGGTGTAATTTGTTTCGTCTAATGATTAACGGTTTGTGAAATATATTAATTTAAAAAATAAATAAAAAAGTGGATTTTGGTTTTAAGTTTAGCTATTAAATTAAAATTGAATAAATAGTTAAAATTATATTTTTTTATCAATAAAAAATTATGTGTCTTATCATTTAACTATCAATGATACCTTTTGATTAAAAATTTTCTTTTCTTTTCTAACATCAAGCCTTTTTTTGGAGTACAAAACATATTCTTGAACATTTGTATTAGTATGAACAGAATGTTTGATCATGGTCAAGATCAAGGAATTTACAGAGACTAATGAGTAAGACCAGTAACAAGAAATCCAAATCGAACTACTGCGCCAGCCGTCATTGTGGCCTAACAATTAACCTAATCTCATACTAATACTCATACGTGACACCTTCATTTAATATTAATTTGTTTTTCTTTCTAGAAAACTGTCTATTCCACATCAGCTGGCTTAACATGACTAATTAGAAAAGTGATTATTTCGTTAATATATGGTTTTGGTCTTTTGCAGGTGTCTAAACAGATAAGATCGAGCAACAGATTAGTAATGGATTAATGGATTAGATTAACTTTTTTTACTTTTTTTTTTTAATTTTTATAACTAACAGTAGTTTAACTCTTTGTTTTTTCTCCGTCTTAATCCCGTTACTCGAAATTGTTTTTTCGGTCGACTTTGTCTCTTGTGTTCACTCTAGCTCTAGAAGCACAACTTATCAATTTGCAAATTTGCACCCGGCTTTCAGCCCTCTTGCTACAACTTGTATCTTTACAGATTTATTTATGTCGACCATTTGTTATATTATAATTAAACATGGGCATTTGTTTATAGTCAACATGTATAACATATAATATGAACTATATATAGGATCAATCGTGTATCTTTTGTTTTATCACCTTTTCACTAAACTACTCCATACACATTCTTTAAGTTCTCATTCATGGAACAAGCTCGTTTCGTTCAAAACCTTCTAACACAGGGCTCGTATTTTGAAGATGAAGTAATTGACTCACCTTCTCTTTCTGATTTTCTAATGTATGCCAACAATCGTGATCCACTAGATGATCAAAACCATAGTTTTGACTCTGATGAACAATTTGAGTTCTCTAGTGAGCTTATGAAAACAACCATGAACAAAAATGTTGTTTTTTGTGGCAAGATCATTCCTTACAAAGAACATAGTGTTTCTCAAAAAACTCACAAGGTTGATATTAAGAAGAACCACAAAGATAAATGGAGTTTTGGTCGGTTTTTTAAGAAGTCAAATACGTCTAAATCAAAACTTGATTTGAAGTATGAGGTGCCAATACGAAGAGTATCCCTCATGGCTTCGACAAGCAAGTCAAGGTGGCACTTTCTTGTGTATGGGTTCGGATCAATTGGGCATCAAGAACATCATATGCATATTAGAGACTTGAAGAAAAGGCAAACTTCTAAGAGGACCATAGGTAGCATGGATAACAACAAAAGTGGTGGTAATGCTGGTGGAATTTGGTCTAGGAGCATCATAAGGTTCTTAGGTTGTGGTGGCGGCAATCATCGCCTAAATGCCAACATGAAGATGGAATGAGTCAATTAGCTAGCTAGGTCGACATGTTGGTGTTATCTTTTACGGTTCCTAGTATGACCACATTCATTTGGCATGTGTTAAGTAGAGAATTGAATTTAGTTTTTGGATGATGTAAAAATTTATTTACAGGATGCTTAAGATTAATTTAAATAAAGATATGTAACTTATATACTTAATCTACAAACTAAACAATTTCATCATCATTTTGTTGGACTCATCGGTTTTTACACTTTTTTAGGTAAACGACATATTTACGTCTTAAGATATACATTAAGGTTTACATGTTTATTTAACATGTCAGGCGATATATGTATAAGAGCATATATAGTTTGTAGTTAACTATAATTAACATGAAGATTTCTCAAATATCATAACATAGTTAGGAATGATTTGACAAATATAAGCCTTAGCCTCTTAATTTCGAACTACAAAAGAGGCTGCAAACGGCTTATTAAATTTTGAGAATACTCGATAAAAAGGAAAACACAAACATATAATTCAACAAGGATCAAGATGATTTATTAATTTGGCATAACGACATTAATTAGTAATGTATAAAAAACAATTCACATTTGTGTTTTCTTTTCGATCATGTCCGGTGATCTCATCTTAAGCAAGCTCAACTACTATATCTAAACAATGATTAATCTTCTAAAAGTGTTTTCTTTTCTTTTGTCATTTCATTGCAAAGCAAAGACCTTATACCTTTTCTTCTTTTCGTTATTCACATATAATACGTACTGTAAGAGATTAGTTAGCGTATATTGATTGGAATGCAAATGTTCGTAGCATGTACAAAATGTATAGACCCTAGTCAAGATCAAGGAATTAACTGAGACTAATGAGGATTGAACATCAACGATAAAAATCCAAATTGAACTACTACGAAAGCCCGCCATTGTGGCCTAACAACTGTATGTCATACGTGACCTTCATTTGATATTTGTTTTTATCTAGAAAAGTGCCTAATCCACATCATATTTAATCATATTTTTATGATATTTAAAAACTTAAATCTTTAGGATATTGTGCATGGGTTAGTTTAACATGGTAATCATATCGGGAATATATAATATATATGGTTTTAGAGGTGTCTAAAGTTGAACTTGATAAGTAATGGATTGGTGTTTAGGTTTGCTTATCATTTTTTTTTTTGAATTTTTATAGCTAATTGTTATATTAAAAAGTTTCTAATAACTTTATCAAAACTAACACGTCAAGAGTTAATGATACATTATTTTTTTAAATGTTTTTTTCTTTTAAGTAAGTTTCTAAAAAAGATTTTAAAATTAGAATTATATGATAATTTTTACAAAATAAATTATCTATGAATTGTTATTTGTACTTTTGTTAAACCATGTTTGTACGTAGAAGGTATTACATAATAATAAACGTTGAAATTATTTGAATGTACAAGGACGAAACCGCATGTGTAAAGGTTTAATTTTCAAAGTTTAAGTATTTGAAGATTTTTTTAAGGAAGGAAATATATTACACATTTTGGTCCCTTACTATTTGTTTTCAACTAATCCTCAATCTTAACTCGATAAACTCTTGTTAAAGTGATAGATATCAAACTCGAATGTTATTCAAGATATTTACCGGCTTAAAGAGTCAAAAAAATTTCACAATTTTTTTTTCCCAAATTTATCTTGTTTTAAACCGTTGTTAATGTAGAGTTATAATTTTAAATTTTTATTGTACCAAAATTATTAGATTGTTTTTGGTAGGACGACTTTATTTCTTGTGTTCACTCTAGATCTAGAAGCACAGCCTATCAATTAGCACCCGGTTTCAGCCCTCTTAGTACAACTTGAATCATTTCAGATTTATTTATGTCGACCATTTGTTATATATTAATTAAACATGGGCATTTATCTACCAAAAATAGATTTATAGTCAGATAGCATACATATAATATGAACTATATATAGGATCATTTGTGTATCTTTTGTTATTAACATTTTACTAAACTACTCCATACACATCCTTTAAGTTATCATCCATGGAACAAGCTCGTTTCGTTCAAAACCTTCTAACACAAGACTCATATTTTGAAGATGAAGTAATTGACTCACCTTCTCTTTCTGATTTCCTAATGTATGCAAACATTGGTGATCCACAAGACTTGTATCGTCTAGACGACCAACACCATACTTTTGACTCTGATGATCAATTTGAGTTCTCTAGCGAGCTTATGAAGACATCCATGAACAAAAATGTTGTTTTCTGTGGCAAGATCATTCCTTACAAAGAGCATAGTGTTTCACCAAAAACTCTCAAGGTTGATATTAAGAAAAACCACAAAGATAAATGGAGTTTTGGTCGGTTTTTTAAGAAGTCAAATACGTCTAAATCAAATAGTGATTTGGAGAAACTTGATTTGAAGTATGAGGTGCCAATACGAAGAGTATCCCTCATGGCTTCAACAAGCAAGTCAAGGTGGCACTTTCTTGTGTATGGGTTCGGATCAATTGGGCATCAAGAACATCATATGCATATTAGAGATTTGAAAAAAAGACAAACTTCTATGAGGACCATAGATAGCAAGGATATCAAGAAAAATGGTGGAATCTGGTCTCGGGGCATCATAAGGTTCTTAGGTTGTGGGAGCGGTGGTGGTGGTGGTGACAACCATCGACTTAACGCCAACATGAAGATCAAATGAATCAATTAGCTAGGTCAGCAAGTTGGGGTGCACTTTGTCATCTTGTTAAATTTCAACTATGACCACATTCATTTAGCATGTTTTAGAGAATACTTTGTTGAATTTATTTTTTTGAATAATGTAAAAATATTTTATTTACAATACGTAACTTATTTAATTGATCTACAAACTAAACAATTTCATAATACTTTTGTCAATGTCGACTACTCAAATGTTACACTCTTACGGGTAAACGGCATACGCCTTTAGATATACATTAAGGTTTACAGGTTTATATAACATGTCTGGTGATATAAGTATATCAGCATAGTATAAGAAAACATATCCTGCTTTATTAGCCAACAAATGTCCAATAACATTCACTGTGACATAATATATGTGCAACAAGAATGTAAAGAATAATGCTGGGTTGTTACTTGTTTCTCTTGTTTTGATCACGAAGGCAACAAGTATCGGAATTCATAAACATAGGGCTGAACTTCAATCATTTTAGCCGGAGTGGTTTTCGTTTCACCATTCAAACACTCCATTATCAGCCTTTTGAGTGAGCCTGACTGCGGCAACTGGCTATAAATCCATTCCAAAAGTGACTCCATATCATCCGCGAAATCCTTTATGTGCCATTGCAGAAGCTTCGGTATTATAATCTTTTTCTTGCTTATAACTCCCACTGAAGCTTCTAGATACTCCAATTTTGCTCTTGCTAATTCATTCACTATGTCCTCTGCTGTATAAACCCGCAACTGCATATAATAAAATACATCTATCCTTAAAAATTACTTAATATACTTATTACATAATAAGTGAGTAATTATTTATTTGTGTCCTTACTGCTGGTGAAGACCAACTCCCTCTGCAAAGAGCAAATGTCACGTTTGGTTCTGGGAACCCGAGTCCATACGCTTGTCGTAATAGCATTTCCCTCTCGTTTTCCAAACCCTGGTTGGACTTTAGTTATAATAACAAAATCTCATATTAGTATCTTCAAATCCGTAATCTGCGAAATTGTCATGTTTTTGGTATCACTTACATGATGGGAATTAGATGGATGCCGAAGAATAAAGTGCTCAATTCCAAGTGCATTTACCACAATACCCCCGACATTGAGTACCGCCTTGTTCATGAGAATTAGTAGTTTCTCCTGTGTTGAGGGCAATCCATGTTGTAAAAAGGCCTGCAACAAAAGTTCGATTAGGAACTTGTTGTATGATAATATATGCTAGGACTTTTCGTCCTTTTAACTCAATTAAGATGTCTTACAGTACATGCATTATGCAGGCATTGTATACATTGATCCAAAATGCTAATTTCTGCTTGTATGTCAACAGGTTCAAGTTCACATTACAGAGTTTTTTCATTAAAACGCTGAAAAAGTAAAATGTAAGATGCGTTATTCATTAGTCATTACTCATAACTTGTAAACATATTCTTAAAAAGGATCTAAAAGTTACCTGAGTTTCGCGACTTCTGTGGAACATTCAGAAATGCGAGTATGGTCGAGTGTATTTCGTGAGATTTGAATGAAATTCTTGTATGGGCCAATGTCTCTGATTCCACCATCAAAGTCAAGTAATATTTCATACGGGTCAACATTTGACCCGTTGTTACTGAAGAAAAATGGTTGTGCCGTACAATTAAAGGTTGTTTTAGAGATAAAGCTTTTGGAATTCATGCACGAGATGTGTTTCGGTAACACATCTTCAGCGTCTAACATTGGCTGATTTAGTTCGAGAAATATTCCTATTAAGTACTTGATAAGCTCTTCTGACAGCTTGTTTGGATTTTTTGTATGTGTTTTCGTATGGTTATACGCTGTGATATTTTCCGTACCCATAACAGACAGTTGAAGCTTAGCATAATTGATGTCACTGGATGAACCAATGGATGATCTTCTTCTGTGGGTGTTGTAATCATGTAAATCGTAATCCATGAATTTTGATCGGTTTTGTTGTCTTCTAAGTGATTGTTTTCGTGGTCTGCGATGATACTGTGGATGAAGGTCTTTTAGCTGCTGCAGTTCCCATTCCGTGGTGTGTTTTTTCTCTAGATATAAGTTGAGGTTTAATTTGTCGACTTTTCTTTCGAGCCACAGAATTTCTTCCTCAACTGAAGCCAGTTCTGTAAGTAGTTCTTTTATCTACAATCAAACAAATAATAATCAAATTGAAGTATTATATTTGCTAAAACAAAGATCACCAA
This sequence comes from Senecio squalidus, assembly GCA_910822075.1. NCBI lineage: Eukaryota > Viridiplantae > Streptophyta > Magnoliopsida > Asterales > Asteraceae > Senecio > Senecio squalidus. Next base: position 47,707,932 of record CAJVGC010000589.1, on the reverse strand, counting down.
TTTGTCACAAGTGAGTAGAAGTTTTTGAAAAAATTATCCAAAAGGACAAGTTGAATAGTTTGAATGTGTCTAAAAGATGTCTTGTATGCATTTTAAATGCAATTAACTTCTAAAATTTTCAGTTTAAAAGATTAGATTATTAATATATTAATTATGTTTTAACACATTAATTTTTTATAGAAAAAATCTAAAACAGGACCAAAAGACATTTGATTTCAACCCAGTTAGCTAAAAAGATGGACGCTAATTTTCTTTTTAGAAAGGTGATAGTATCTTTAATTCTTTAATATATAATAAAAGAGAGACCTCAAATGTCATATGACGAAGTAAGGTTATTTCTTTTGATTTCAGCTGTTAGATCAGATTGATGATGTCACCAAACATTGTTTTCATTTTACACCCTTTATAATACATAATTACATTCTTTCTTTCATTTTATCTCTACTGAAATAAAAAAACATAATTTTAATTTACTTATGAAATTGTTCAATTTAAACTATGATTTACCTTTTTGTTATTCAAAAATCTCATAATAAAAAATATCAAACATATGCCTAACTAAAAACTAAAAGGTGTATATGTTAGTATAACTATAAACAAATGTGTATAAACGTATAGGTATATATATTATTATACGTATAACATTGTGTTTTCATAATAACTTAAAATCTAAATAAACATAAAGTTTACTATTCAATTTTTATCTTTGTCCTGCGCGGGACAATAATGTAGTTATTAGGGGTGTTCAAAATCGGATATCCGAATTTCGAATATCCGAAAATTCGGATAGTGATTTTCACTATCCGAAATCCGAATCCGAAATTTCGGATATCCGAATTTCGGATATCCGAAATTTTCGGATATCCGGTTTCGGATATCCAATATATCCGAAAATCCGAATTTTTTTAAAAATATCTTCTTTTTTTGTTTTTTTTGTGTTATTTTTTGTTTGTTCCAAATTTTATTATACATTTTTTTAACCACAATATTTAATATTTACATATATTTATCTAAATATGTTATTAAATCACTAAAATATTTACATTTACCTATAAAATAACTATAAAAACTAAAAAAAAAATATATATTTTCGGATTTTCGGATAATCGGATATCCGAAATATCCGAAATTTTGAAATATCACTATCCGAATCCGAATCCGAAAAAACCGGATATCCGAATTTTCGGATATCCGAAATTTCGGATATCCGAATTTTCGGATAATTTCGGATCGGATTTTCGGATTTTCGGATTCGGAGTTTCGGATACGGATATTTTGAACACCCCTAGTAGTTATATAAGAAATCAAACAAACATTTTAATCCATAAAAAGCAGTAACACAAAATGCTTGAGAAAAATGAATGAAGTAATATGTTTTACCTTAAAGGGAAGGTGGTTAGTTTGAGTAGATAAACATGGACAACAAGAAGGGTGAATGGGACCATCCATTGCATACTTCAAGATTTTGCTTAGTCTCAACTCATCTTCTAGTTCTACTTCAAGTTGCTCAACCTATTCAACATATACAAACAATTAATCTATGGTTTGTATATATTACATAAAATAAAATAATAATATTCTGACCTCTTGTTGAAGATCCATTGTTTTTTGCTTCTCCTGAGTTTCTTTCATGATGAGTTCTTCAAATTTCATTTCAAACAAGTGAATATACGAGGAAAAATGATGATGATATGAATTTGGAGGAGAGTGTAGGCTTTCTTTTAAATATAGGTCAGGTTAGGTGCATGTTGCCTACTTCTTTAATTTTGTATTTTCATCATTTACTCTCTTTCTTCTACAAAAATTAAAATAAAAATTTAACATTAGTATAGTAAATATGAGAAATGGTAAATAGCTTTGATAAATCTAAAAATCTAAGATAAAAGGTAAGATTGTGAGAAGTGACAAATGTAAAGAGGAAATATGTGTACTGAAAATATGGGTATACGGTTTTTTTTAACCGTTTTCTAATTCTTTCTCTCATTATATTTACATAAAAGAGTTTAAACTTGAAACTTTTGTGTAGACATTAGATCGTCTTACCATTAGGACATTGTGGTCAATAGATGACATGTCAAATGTTGAATGACTTGTGTATATTACTTACATAGTAATGATATTAGGTCTCTATTAGAGCATCTATAATGCTATGATTTTAGCAAGTTTGTAACATTGCCATGTCATGTAATAACTTTTTATAAACAATAACTTTCTATAAACTTATTCGTTTACTCCTGTAAATCTATTGGAATATCCTGTCTTTTCATGCCACAATATTAACTGTTTTGTCAGCAAGACTCACGTATTTGTTTTTGGTGGAGCTTCCTAGGGGGTCACCCATCCTGGAACTATTCTGGCTCAAACACACTTAACTACAAAGTTTCTAAGCTCTGCAGTGCATGTAGCTACCAAAACGCTTCATGTCATGAAAGGTCAAAGTTTACCTTATGTACCCACCATCACTCTTGTCACTGGCCGGTATGAGATTTGGCTAAGGTGTCACACTTATAAATTTAATATCTACGTCTAATATGAATAAAAAAAAAATATTTAGACACATTTGTTTATCTCTCCTTTATTCATAAACATGAACTTTTCTTTCTTTCATGGACTTTCATTCTATAAACTTCTTGAAATAATGAATTAATTTTCTATGAATTCAACGTATGCTTCCATATAAAATATGGATCTCGTATATAAACCCCATTTCAGATGCTCTTATGAAATTTAACAATTTTGTTTTTAGTGTGTGTAACTGTTCTTATACAAAAAAATATATATGCTCCATAGTAAAATGATTAGTATTAGAATCAATTATTGTTTAAAAAACTATGTCATTATATTTTTTGGTTTTTAAGATTATATGTAGGGTAATTAAAAAGATTCCTTAAATACCTATAAAGATTAAATAAGAGTGTAGCAAGAGACAGGAGTAATAAAAATAAGAAAGGTGAATTAATTAGAAGAGGTGGTGGTGATGAAGACGTGAAATCCATGAAAAATATAAAACCAGACATCTTCTCAACTCTCTACTTTTTTTAGCACGGGTCAATGCTACCATTACCACACGCCTTTTCGTCCGTGATCCATGCTTTTTTTAATCATTTAACTTTATGTTTCGTCTTTAAACTCAATTCTGTCAAGGACGATGGCAGACGATGTATGAAAATGTGAGATATAGACAATCATACCAAAAGTATTAATATTATCATGAATATGCATTATTAATAATCGATAACAAAATTTTCATCTTTATGATTCATAAGTAAATGTTTCTTTTCGAAAACAATGTTTTAGGCGACCTAATCAAAAAGGAAAAATGAATGGGCCCAAAGGATATGATGTGCGCAAAAACGAGACGATGACGGATTTTAAAACGATGTATAGATTTGAAGATGATGAGGTGTTCCTTGAGAGAAGTTGTTAGACGAGTCGTAATTGCAATCACAAGTGGCTAATATTGAGGTTGGAAGGTCGTTGTAATCAATGATACCAAGTTGTACTTGAGATATGTGGGATAGAATAAAGACCGTTGTTCCAATAAGCCTAACTTGATTTGTGCCGAAACAAATATGGATCATAGAGGAATCTGATAGGCTTAAATCTTAAAGTGATTGAAAAGAGACACAACACAAATGATGGTACCCTTGTTGGTTATGCCGAAAAAGAAGCAACCAAAAACAAACGCCATCCGTGGGACTCGAACCCACGACCACGTGGTTAAAAGCCACGCGCTCTACCAACTGAGCTAGAACGGCTTTTAGTTATTCTATATTCACTAATATACATAATCCCAAAGTATATATTGGTTTGATATAATAAACAAGTGTATCAACTATCAACACATAATAAATTGATAATTTTTTGTTGTTGTTCATCAAAGGCATTTTAGCAAAATCAAACTGACAATTTTTTTAAGAGGACACATTATAAGTAGTTAGCGTGAAGGAAGTGATTTGTTCAGCCGATGAGGATTAATTTGTCCAAAACCGAGAAAAGATTATTGTTTTAACAGTACATTCACAAGGTTCTTAAGTGACTTGAAACCCATATTTAACAGAGTTAAGAGACATTGGGTGACCACAGAACGGTGCGCAGCAACTTGTGTGTCATTTTTTGATATACATAACATCACAAGGTTTTGTGGTTTTCCGACATCTTTTTTCCATTTTAATCAAAATTAGCATGAATATGACTCGACTTCCACCATTTGAATATAGAGAAACACGATTATAAGACCATGAAAAGATATTTATCTTATAAATACTTTCATCACTAAAGCATTCAAATACAACTTACACCTCAACATTCTACGATTCACATACTCAAGTTCTCAACATCCAGCATTCTCATAAACAACTCAAGACCATATCTTTAAACTACCAATGGTTCTCTTTCCATCCTCCAAATTCTTGACCGTAAGTTTCAGTTTCAACCTGTATCCATGAAAATTCAATATAATACTACATAAACGAAACTATTGAAGATTTTGTCAATTTTTTTTATTTATATGTTCTAAGATAAAGTCAGTACCCTTGGAGTGAAGGTGACACCCACTCGAATATCTCCACGGTAGCTTTGGCTATGATCCACAACACTATACTTTTGAGTTCGGAGTTCAGATTTTCCGTTCTCCACGCCTAGTTCCAGTACTTCTTTCAAGTATATTCTACATTGCATAATTCATAAATAACACTTTAGATGGCAATTTTGATCCATATACTTATGAAAGTATCTATTCATAGTGTGTTCAATCTCCAGCGGGTCAGATGAGTACACTTGGAAATGTGAGGTAATATTGGAAACGTGGTTAAAAGGTCCAAAAGTGCCAAAATTGTATTTTTTTTAATGCATACGGCCTCCTAAAGATAGTATTTAAAATAATACCTTAGTATAATGAGCTGATACTCTAAAGCAATTTTTTAGTAATCATATCTAACACAATAAATATTTAAGTACTAGCAGGTCTTTAATTAAACCACAATCAAGATTTCATAGGATTAAGGTCTTACGTTGTTTGTCCAATGTAGTCATCAGATGAGAAGGTGTCATGGTCCATAATCTTAAGAACAAGTGTAGGTTGATCATCTGATCCTGGATATTCCACCCTGAAATTGAATTTCTCGTTCCATTTTGGGTTGTTTCCTTCCCCTGCATCATTTGAAATATAAATATTCTTTTTGGGTTTACGATTATTCTTTGCTCATCCAAATCAATGAAGAATTAATGTAGAGTACGGATCTCATGTTGCTAATATGACCTTTCAAGATTAAACTTATAGAAATAACTTATTCATATATACTGTTAGAAAAATGAGTAAAGCCTTGGCGAACCCGGAATTATGAGTCTTTTTTAAATTATAATAGCATTGCAGCTAGGGGTGTTAATCGGGTTGACCCGACCCTAATAAGCTTAATCGGGTCGGGTCTAATCGGGTTTTTAAACTTTTGGGATTGACCCTAACCCGACCCTAATAAGAGATCGGGTTATCGGGTTCGGGTCTAATCGGGTTCGGGTCTAGTCGAGTCGGGTCTAATCGGGTTCGGGTCTAAGTAAGAAAAATAACACATAAAAATAGACTATTTTATTAGTGTTTTTAACAACAAGATAACCATAACTTGTTACTTTTTAGGCTTATAAAAAGGCTCCACATTCTCGTGTTATGCTTGACAACAAATATCAAACAAAATAAAAATGAATGTAACTTGTAAATTTGATCGATTAAATTATGTGAATTGTTGATAGCAGCTAAAAAAAACTAATATAGAAATAAAGCAAATTATGGAAAATGTTAAGCAATTAAATTTTTTTTGTAGTGTTAAAGTTTACAGAGTTTTTAAATGTTAAAATAATTGAATATATAAATTATAAACACAATTGCATTAGGAAAATAAGAAGATACATTAGCAAATAAATCGTGCAAAAAAAAGGTTCCAGTTTAAATATATTTGTCTTTAATAAGTTAATTTTAAAGATGGACGACACATAAACTCGAACTTATTAAAAGATATGTAGGTTATAAAAGATGACTTACTTTCATAACATAGTGGCTTCAAACTACAACTCAAAAAAAAAAAAAATTATTAGTAATTCGGGTTATTCGGGTCTAACCCGAACCCGATTAACATAAAAAAATTTCCTTTGGACCCGACCCTAATAAGACCCGGGCCACATCGGGTCAACCCGTTTAACCCGAATTGCATATATAGACCCTAATAAACCCGACCCTATTAAGCTTATTCGGGTTCGGGTCGGGTTCGGGTCGGGTTAGTCGGGTTCGGGTTTTTTTGACACCCCTAATTGCAGCCAAATTAAAAGGTAGGTAACATATATGAACATGAAAAAGTGTTGAACCTTTATTTCAAGCAAGTAAGGAAAAAGTGTTACCTTTGGCAATAGTGCTCTTGTGCTCTTGACTCTTGTATTTGATCAACACGTACGGATCTATGTTGTCTACACCATAACGAAGAAAAGAGATTAATTTTTTTTTATTTTATTGATGAGCACGATTTGTATAATTTCAGTCACCACATTCATATGTACAAATAGTAAAAAGCAGGATATATAGAACATTAGACACGGAAGTATGTTATTATACAAGAAAAGCAAACAGAAAATGCTTCTTTGTTTAGTAATGGGACTCCATATAAATATAATTAGATGTATCACATTTTCTTAGAAGACTCTTCTATCTATAAAATAAATTGAAAAAGATACATGTACCTAACTATACAAGCCTAAATTATTTAAATGATGTCAACAACCAAAATATTTATATGAGGCCTTTACGGCAATGGTTAACGGTTAACCTTACTATATATAAATAACAAACATTCAACAACTTTTATTTATTATTCATAAACAAGGTTGTGAATAACGTAAGGCGTGACGTGGCGGCATGGTCGAGTCTCAAGACATGACGAGACATTGCGTTTTTCAAGGCGTTACAATACCGTAGAATTTTAATATATTTTATAATTTTATATATGTTTTTACTATTTTTAAGTTATATAGCTATAAAAAATAATTGTTTTCACGTTTTAATATACATCTAATCTAAGATATAGTCAACAATATACAATTAAATGATTTTTATGGTCATTTTAAACTATTTTTAGGTTTTTTTTAAAAAAAAAAAATTCCGTAACGCGTTAAAGCACGCGCCTTGACACCGTTTTTGGACGTCACACCTAACAAAGACGTCTTTCATATTTTTCGTGAAGGCAAGTCCCGCCTTGACGCTATGACGCGCTTTTTAGAACCTTGTTAATAAATACTAATGTTTAATATGACGTAAAATATATTTAATGGAGTGTTAATATTAATATGTTTGTTTGATTTAAGTTTTAGGTGAGGAAGACACGATGTAGCAACATTCAATGGTTAAGTTACCTAACTACCACCAAAATAATAATCCACAAAATTCAATACAACTAAAATTTTATAATTAACTGATTACACAAGTATAGTCAACGATCAGAATTAAGTGGCATTATCTGATGATTTCATTTTTCAGGCAAAATTGATAATCGATTTGAAGAAAATTTAGAAAATAATTACGAAATTGACTTACTGAGGAAATCAGATTTGGTTAGACCATGAGCATCAACCAGATTCACCTCCATTATTCCAATCGTCATCTCTTACACACACACACACACACAGAAAGGGAGAAAAGAGAGAGAAAATAATGAAATGAAAATGATGAAATTTGATATTTACACGCACACGAAAGAGTACATGAAACTAGCTATATTTAGAGACTGGTGTAAAACGTGACTACTTCTTATACTAATATTTACAATTTAAACCCCTTTATTTTATATTATGCCTATAACAAATCCTTCTACTTTCTCTTTATTAGCCTTTTTTTTATATACTTATTAGTAATATATATATAGATATAGATACAGATATAGATATAGATTTAAAGAGAGTTGAAGATTCCCTCAATTGGCGTCTTTAGCTTATTCCAAGTCAGCATTCAATAATGTGTTCCCACATTCTCCATTTATTTCCATATCTTTTGAATCTATTGCAATATGCATAAAGTTAAATAATAAATGATTAATTCGTGTTTTCAGTCTGTTGAATATGGACAAATGATACAACTTTTGATAATTTATTCCTTTTCCGAGGGGTATTTCGATGTTATTTTTGAGTTATTGTAATCGAAAATATTGACAAAGATAATTGGGATCGAAGGGTGTCCGACTCCTTAGACTAATATATATATGTATTTCTTTTAGTAAATTCCAAATATTCTCAAGTCTCAACTAATCCATCCATTATCGGCCTTTCCTAAAACCTTTATAAAAGAAAATTCCGGCTTCGTCACTGATGGGTGAAATGTTTGACGTAAATGATCATGCATCCATGATTATAATTAATGAAAAAATGATAAATCATATTTTTTGTGCGTTCAACTGCGGGATATGTTTTATTTACATGTATATTAATCAATAACATTTCTATACATTTTTGGAATCACCAAAGACTAAAGAGTTGTTAACAAGACTCAATAATTAATGATTCTTTAGAAAATTTTTGGATCACGCAAAAAACAAGATGTGTTTAGTTTTAGAATTTCTTTTAAATAAAATGGATTTATTTTCTAGAAAAACAAATGAAAAGTATATGAAAACAATATTAATGAGTTTCCAAAAATTTAGTAAAAAGTCCATTTTTTTTCTTCATTGAAAAGTATTTCAAGAAAAACAAGTTGTCGTACTTTTTTTTTCTTTCTTATACTTTTCTTGAAAATGTTTCTACAAATTGACTAGTTTTGATCAACTAAAAAACCCCTAAGACCAAATAGAAAGGTATAAACAAACTAGAACATAGCAAAAACAAGGACTGGACAATAGTAATAATGGATGAACGCTCATTTACAAGTTTTAGATTACGAGATTAAAATCCATCCAACATAAAAAAAAACACCGACTAACTCTAAACATAAAAGGACTTGAAAACCATGAGGTTTTATTAACACCGTTGATTTTAAACATGCTTTAGAGATTTATTTAGGAAGAAAAACTGAATGACGAACTAAAACCAAACGTTCTTTAGAAATTTATGTCCATAATAACCGAATTTGAAAAAAGGAGTTGCTATAAAACATATTTATGAAATAAATATACAACAACTCGACATGTTCCCAGACTTTCAAAACACATTTTTAGATTGTTAGAGTCATAAGTTGAACCCTACCCCATATATAGTTCCGGCAACAACAAAAGGTGAACTTCATCAAGTTATATACAAGTCTTAATTCATGCCGATTTTAATAGATAAGATAATAATATATATTGCATATTAATCGAAAGTCCCTTCACCTTGTGAACTCGAAAGAGAGAACTTGTATAATATCTTTATCAAGAATAATTTTTGAACTTTGCATACATGAATATAATTCAACTATTTCACTTTAAATAAACAATAAACAACATTATGAACCTTAAAAAGCTATACCAAATAAAATGAACAATATCAACACTAAAGCATTTTGAGTCTCTAAAATCCGTATACTTCGATCTATGATTTTCAAATAAAAAACGCGTTACGCACAAACTACCACTTGCTTTCTTTCCATCCTCCAAAGTCTTGTAAATACGTTTCTGTTTCAACCCTAGGGGTGAAGGTGACACCAACTTGAATATCTCCACCGTATTTTTTGCTACTGCCCACGACACGACACTTTTGAGGAGGTAGTTCAGCGCTACCATTCTCTACTCCTTGTTCTAATAACTCTTTCAAGTATATCCTGAATGAGCGAATGCAACAGAAATTCAGATAAATATTTTGCAATATTTTGTAAAACCACAGTTAATATTTTATAGGATTAAGGTCTTACGTCGTTTGTCCAATGTTGTCATCAAAAGAGAGGGTGTCGTGATCCATAATCTTGAGAACAAGCTTAGGCTGTTTATCAGCTCCGGGATATTCTACCCTGAACGAGAATTTTTGGTTCCACTTTGGGTTACTTCCCTGACCTGCATTATATAACGTTGTAAGTATTCCATTGCTAACATAAAGAATTGAAAGCTTCTTATGAAAATGAGTTTACCTTTGGCAATAGTGCTCTTATGCTCTTGACTCCTGTATTGGATCAATACATAAGGGTCGATTTTATCTGCACCGGAATAAATAAAGAGCATAAAGTTAATTGATGTTTATACAAGATAATGTGAAGTTGAATTCATAGACTTTTCAACAATTTATGCATATACTAATATATTAGTAAAACTCTCATATGCAAAGTCTTGATAAAAATACGTACTGAGGAAATCGGATTTGCTAAGACCACGAGCATCCACTAGATTCACCTCCATTATCCCGATAGTCATTTCTTTTAACTTTAAATTTAATGTATATCTCAAGCCCTGTCACACTATAGAATGAACTGAAAATGAAAATCTATATATCTTGTAAAATCACAACGAAGAATGAGCTGAAAAACGATTTTGTATGTCACAAGCAGAAGGCAGCTTACAAGAATGGGTTTATCAATGATGAAAGTTTAGAGTATTTATAAGTATAAGTCAAGCCCTCGAATATTGAACTCGAGGTAACCAGCCCTGCCACTTGTATGTATTAAATGAGGGTGTGACTGGTGTCATTGTTTTGAATATGACTTGAAGATTCCTTCAATGGCGTCGCCTTTGAATTCTTCAAAGTCGGAACAAGTCCTCTATAGAATGCAATATACGAATCTAATCGAGTTTTTGCTGAGAAATGCTTAAATACCTAATCACATTGTTTAAATATTTGGTAATGATGTAATACTATTCTCTGATAATGAAACATGTTTAATAAATATAAGCTTTCATGACTCCATAAAACGTATGCATCCATTAAAAGGCTCAACAAAGACTCTTAAAATCTTAAGAGACTACTTATAAGGCTTCCGCTTCCGTTAAAAAGCAAGAACCGCACCATCACTAACTTCTTTGTTTATCTAGGAAACATCCGTGATTAGGGCAATACCATTCACCCTGATTCTGCTTCTAGTAGGTAATGAAATTATGTTATGTGGCGATGTCTTATGTTTGGTCAAATTTGCTTTTTTTCTTCGTATTTGAATTACTAGTTTTAGTGAAGATAGTTTCAGTTTTCTGGAGAATAAAACCTAAAAAAAGAAGCGTTTACCATATCGATATCAAACAAAAATAAAAAATACAAGATAAACGTATTAAAAAAAAATGCTAATAAACATAGATCAAGCATCAAGGAATGTAAAAAAACCACAACCCATAAAATATGCAGCACGCAATAAAAGTCATCTTACTAGAAATAGAGAAATACAAGGCAGGTCAAGAAGTCTTGGTTTCAAGTTGCATACATGTACAAACAGCAAACATGCACATTACTGATATAGTTCTTGAGCTCAGCTTAGTGTTTAATCCCGGGGTGGTGGTGAGATATCAGCAGACCTGGACCGAGACCCCGATGGCGACCTTGATGCTCGACCAGGGGGAGATCTATACGGTCCTTGTCCTCCGTCAGATTTACGTGTAGACCTCCTACATAGTTAAATCATAACCAGATTTGGCTCAGTTTAATAACTATGTTCAATAAACACGAAAGCAGAAAGAGATTTACCTATCGACATTCTGATCAGCACCACCATCATAATCTGGAGAATACGACCTACTACGAGGACGATCAATCTCTCGCCGTTCTAGAGGAGGATCTCTTGGTGATCGAGGCTCTCTTCTCACAGGAGATGGAGAATAGTCTCTTCTTCTTTTTGGAGCAGGAGAGTAGGACCTGCGGAATTACAATACATTCACCACTTTTAATGAAATAAATGAACTGCTACGCAAAACTAGGGGCGGCAATGTCAACCCACCACTTATTAATGGGTCGATTTCAGTTACTATTTATTTCAAACACGTAAAACTGGTTAATTAAAAATTAGCTAAAAGGGGAACAGTCTATTTTTAATACATACAAATTCCAATTTCAACCACCTAGATTATTGTTGTAATAAAAAAAGTTAACGTGTTAGTTACTTGTTAAAAAAGGTTGTGAATTGGATAAAGAAAGTGATTGGATCAACCCAACTAGGACAGTCGGTTTCAACATATACCATAAAATGAGTTGTTTCGAACCACTTGTTACCTAACCTGCCAACCTATCGGCTCTACAGAATAGCAACTTTGGAAAATTACCTTGACCGATGACGGCTTCTAGAACCTGAAGGACGCCGAGGAGAGCGAGAACAGGAGCGTGACCGCGAGGGAGATCGCGCTGCCAGATAGAACATAAAAAGAAACAGCACATATTAGACTAGCCAACATCAATAAACTACCATCCTAAACAGATCGAAAACCAGAATCAGAACACAAACAAAAAGCAATCATCTAAAATACCATGATAAGATCGTCGGCCTCCATGGCCCGAGGGTCCCCTAGAGTATTTCCAAACATAATTATCAGAGAATAATCATTAGAAAATGATGATTAGGAAGAAACCCAAAGTAGGTATTTACCTAACACTAGTTCTTCGGCGCATCTCCTCAGGCCTTTTTCGTGAATCTGAAGCCAGAACAACAGAAATCTCCCTACCAGCAAACATCCGTCCATTCATCTGGTATTGGGCCTCTGCAGCATCATAACTATCCACAAACTGCACAAATGCAAATCCACGAGGTTCCCTGCATACAATTACAATCCGAATCTTTATAACAATATACACACCAATCAAGCATAGGATTCCTTGATAGCAAAGAAGCGGCAACCAATATGCGACACTAACTGACTCACATTTAATTAACTATACCTTTCTGAAAAAACATGTGCATCGGCTTCATAATCATTTTATACGAAAACAGCTAAAATTCCAAATGGCTGACCTTTTCTTCTATTATCAAGTATGAATGGCAAATTGGCAACTTCAAAATTCTTCACATTCTTGTAAATAATTGACGGACTTGTTAATCAATCTTGTCCCAAAGTAAAAAATTGCTTCAACATCTTCTCAATGTGTGATTATATTATTTCTCTTCATAATTGAACATTCTTCGTATGAACATTACTCTTAACACTCTTTGACGGGAAAAATGTTAAGCAGTGTTAAACAGAACAGGCTTCGTCAATTGTGGGGCTTTGGGCTTGTTTTAACTTTTAACTTCAAACCAAACACAACCCCTGACACACCAGGTCAAAATATAACTCGCTATAAACACATGATAAAAACGCTTATAGAAAATAGCATATAAAGTAGCCCGAAATTTCACTCTTCCTTCCATCAACCTGACTAATAAAATTGATATGCAGACTTAGCTCTTCTATGAGGTCTCAGTTCTCAAGCTTAAGTTATATCCTAGACTATTTCCGTTATAGGGTAAATACTTTTGCATTTTAGCAATTTCCAATCCAAACGATTTGAGAATATTATTAAATATCGCTACTTTCTGTTTTCAAATTTCATTCAAGTGATAGAGTTATTGGTAATTTGGTATGAACACTTACCCAGTGTAATAGTTCTTTGGGAGATAGACATCTCTGACCACTCCAAATCTTTCAAACGGAACACGAAGCTCTTCAGGCCTAGAAATCCAATTAGAAAAGCTCAATTAGATAATCATTAGAAATATATTAAAAAATGAAGCTCAAGCAACAACAAAAAGGTGAACAGAAAAATATAGCCCGATTACAATCTAACCGAGACGATTTTACCTGCAATTTAACGGAATATTACGAACCAGAAGACTCCCATGATTCTGCTCCTTGGGCCTTCCTCTCTCACCACCACCACCACCACCGCCGCCGCCCCCATATCCTCTTCTGGGAGGAGGACTTCTTGGTCGACCTCCATGTGGTCTTCGTGGAGGACTATATCTCCGCATGATTCTCAAATTTCACTAGCTACAAACAAACTAGGGGTAAATTAACACAAATTATCTACAAATTATAAAATCAAAGTTAACTAATCACATTTTAGACACGAAAACACGTGAAATTGAACCCTAACGAAAAATTCGTTTTTTTTATTTTACATCGATCGAATCAGTAACCCTAATTTGGTTGGAAAATCAAAAGGTGACAGTATATAATAAGATAATCGGAAAATCAAAAAATTAGGGAAAATTACCTAACAGAAATTCCAAAGAGAGATTCAGATGCTCGAATTGAAATTTTTGGTAGCTCGAAAATGTTTAAACCGTGCCCTTAAAAACTTTGCTTTTATTGGTAAAAATAAATAGTTTATTTATCTTTTATCAATATAAATCACAATGTTACGTCGTCTATAAACTTTCATTTTAAAATAGACGAAGTATGGGGCTAGCACCATCTAGTCCCTTTGTCACCGTGACTAGCAATAAATAATAGTTCACGACTTTGATTGAATAAGATGAACAAAATACATTATATTGTCATAAAAAGTTATATTTGAGCATGAGACCTTTATGATACGTCATTATTCAATTATTTTACGATCTTCTTATCATGTATTTGATTAAGTGTAAATCTATTTAGCCTTCAACTTTGTTGATGATTATTAGTTCATAAAAGAAATCTGTTGTTACTTGTATATTTTCCATGGTTTTTTTTATTGATAAATTGTGAATATAAGTTGGTCAATTATCCCAATTTCTTTTACTAAACATGATGAATATAAACACAATAATTTATAACTGTTTATCAACCTCTCTAATTCGGAAATTTGACAAAGTGGGGAAATGTAGCCATCATATTTTGCTCATTAATAAACCGATAAATACATTAACAATATGACATCAAACGTCAAACACCCAATAAAACGATCAACAAAAGTCAAAAGGCTATCGTTGTCTCTTTTGCACCAGCATGCCAATAAGCCACCTTCACGTAGCGGCAACACCATTGCCTTGGTAGTGGTGGTGATAGTGAAATATTCAAATTCTTTAAACCATTTGATTTTCTTTGTTAGACTTTCTGAAGTTATTCATTCACATATATACAAGGGCTAACTATGTGGTCTCTCTCATACGCCTTTTGAAGTCACTACCTTCCGGTAATTAACATTTTTGCTGACTCGAAGTGTTTCTTTTCTATGACTGTCTGAAGCCCTTTGCAATTCTTGAAGGTGTTCCAATACTTTGACCACCTCCTCAGCAGTCGGTCTGCACCTAGGTTCTCTCGCAAGACAATTCATTGCAAGAATTGCTGCTCTCGTGGCTACTCCAGATGAGTACTGACCATCAATTCGCTGGTCCATAATCATAAGAATCCTTCTTTTACTTGTTAAATAAGGTTTAGCAAAATCAACCAACACTTGTTCATTAGGTGGACGGTTTGTGTCGATGCATCGTTTTCCTGTCAATATTTCAAGAAGAACCACCCCAAAACTGTAGATATCGCTTCTCTCAGTCAAGTGACCTTCATCAACAAAATAACAATTCATATTTCATACCACTATTTGAGATATTGATAACAATAGATTCACGATTATTTGCCAAAATAAATCTCACCTGTGGCCATATACTCGGGAGCTGCATATCCATACGTACCCATAACCCTAGTGGACACATGGCTTTTCCCATCCATTGGCCCGTCTTTTGCCAACCCAAAATCAGAAAGTTTTGCATTGTAGTTCTGGAAAAAAAAATGTACAAAAATAAACTTGTAAAAGATCATGTAAAAATGGTAAAACCATATGACAAAATGTGTTAATACATTATTTTAAGACATACAGAATCAATCAAGATATTCGAGCATTTGAAATCACGATATATCACTTTCGCTTTTGGGCTATGAAGGTACGCTAGCCCTTTAGCAGCACCTAGAGCCACCTTCAAACGTAGATTCCACGAAAGAGGTTGAAAGTAAGAACTCCCTATTTGAATTCAATTGAAATTAAGATCAGTAACCAAACATTTGTTCAGATAAACTTAGATTAAATTATTAACGGAAGGAAACTTACTCCTAAAAAGATGGTTTTCCAAGCTGCCACGAGACATGAACTCGTAAACAAGAAGCCTTTGGTCGTCCTCTACACAATAACCGATTAATTTGACTAGATTTCGATGATCTAGCTGCCCTAAATAGTCAATTTCTGTCTACAACAATATAAATACAAAAAATTAGCTTACTCGAAGTATAAATTTCTACTCGTAGTAAATAAGATGAAGCAAGTAACACTTACCAACCATTCTTGATGACCTTGAAGACCTTCGTGATTTAATTTCTTTACAGCAATAACAGTACCGGTACCGGGATTTGCAGCAGCAAGTGAACGTTCATCAATCCAACCTTTAAAAACTAACCCGAAACCGCCTTCTCCCAACACACTATCCGGACGAAAATTCCTGGTTGCAGTTCTAAGTACATTGAAACTAAAAGATTTCAACTTTGCAGACTGTAAAATTTCGGTTTCGCTACGAGGACTATGAGGTGTTACAGATGTAACTTTACCTGTTTAACACATTAAAAATCAAATCTTTTTCGTCAAACAAATTCAAACTTAATCAAAGATTCAAAATTTAAAAGATGATGTGATTGTGATCTACTCACCAGCAAGTGTAGAATTTTCAAATTTGAAACAAAAACTAAAACAAGAACCCATTACAGTTTGTGTTGGATGAGTATTGAGATTGTGGAAAGAACTCAGTGAGGCATTTTATCAAACAGTTGGTGGGTATGAACAAATATGCAAAAAGTCTTACATCTTCTTGATGACAAAAAGGGTTGACTTAGTTTTCATTAATTCTTCACTGCAACTTGCATGATCTAGTCTATAGTTTTGTAATTTTAAAATGAAATTTGAGTATTTTAATTGGTAATCCATGTAAGCAGATTATATAATTAATGGAGGGAAATGAAGGAATCAGATTATTGAAATAAAAAAGTGATGCTATGAATTTTGATTTAGTATAATCAATAACAAAGACAGATTAACAGAGTCAATAAGCTGTTTGTATATAACCCTTTGAAGCTAAATTGGATTATTGGCCAATTGATTAGAGTTTTTTTTAGACATCCTTATCTTGTCAATCAACTTCATGACACAATTACTTAACAACTTAAATAAACTAGATCTTTGTATTATTAAATCATTGAATCGGTTAAAGGTTTATTTTAATTTGTCGTTATGGGTCATGGTTTATGATTTACGGCTAGTGATCGATATTTGGTTTGGATGGTTCGATATTGGTGATAAGTGTGTTTGAATTTATTGGTTCGCGTTTCTTTTTAACGTCGGATATTACTTTGTGAGCCTTAACCACTTATTACTAACCATCTTAGTTGGTTCAATTTAAGTAACACAATTCTTAGGTGATGTTTGTTTTTACAAAATACCTATAAACATCTCTCATCTTGGATTCGATAAAAGGTTTTTAAGAGCTAAATATTAGGGAAAAGTGAATATGGAAGGCTATTATATACGTAACCTTATATACAACCAATCCAGATTACGTATGTTTATGGTTTATATGTTATTAAACGTTTAAGTTGTTTTATATTCTCCAAATATATAAACCATAAAACGATATATTCTTTAATGAGTTTTGTTTATTCATCTTCCCCTTAATATTAATACGGTGAAACATACGTTGTGGAATTTTAAAAAACAAATTGACAAAGTTGGTTCATACTCCGAGTTCTATCTCACTTTTGGTTATATAGTTGGTATCCAGATTCATAATTAAAACCTCTTTCGAAAACAAATACCAACCTAGTTAAATCCAATTTTATTACCTAGCTAATGTAAATTAACGTATACGGATGTACATTACAACAACTAACATTTGACAACTTGAAACGAACTTTTACAACAACTAACATTTGACAACTTGAAAGGAATTGTCCATAAGCCGCTGAGCCACGACCTTTTTTTTCTTTCTTTTTTTTGGATCAATGTTTACGGGTTACTTTTAGTGTTTAACTTTACAAAAAAGATTTGTTTTTCGTTAATTAAACTTAAGTGTAAACTGACTCGACTTCATTAAAAAAAGTATTTTTTGTTAGTTTTGGGTAAGCTTTTATGCGTTGTTGTTAGTTTTTAACTTTATAAAAAATATTTTTTTTTTATTAAATAAATTTTAAGATAGACTGACTCGACTCCATTAATTTTTTTTTTCTTTTACTATTTTTATTAATTTCTAATATATAAGTTTTAGCTTTTCTTTTAAGTTTAGGCCATTATATCAGCTTTATTTATTTTTATACAAAAGATATTTTTGTCCCGTCATAAGACACGTAGGGCAAAAATTATAGTTAAGACACATAGTATAAACACACATTTTATAGTAGTTATTTATTACTAATACTTATTCCCACAAATAATGCAATCATTTTAGTTTAATCGTGTTAACGTTGCTCTCACTTTGGACTTATGGGCAAAATGGCGTGATCTTGACCTTGTTTTGTAACATTTATTATTACATTTCATGACCAACCAACAAACCAACCAACCATAAACAATTTCATTGTAATATTCTATAATAACCACCAACACCCGAACACAAGTAACCACCAACCATTGTAGAGTGGTTATGCAAAATACACTATACTTCAATCATAACCTCAAAGGTTATATAAAAATATATTAAAAGTTTTTAGAAAAATATAAGAATAGATAAATAAAAAAATATCCCAAAAAAGTGACATAATATGGTGACGTTTTGAGGCATGCCCTTTCATGAATCCAACTGGTACCATATCATTTGACCATTGCTTCAACGAGACAATCAATTTCTTTGCAATTTCACAACTTGCCCTTATTATTAATTATTAACTTAGCATCACTATATATCAAATATATCCTAAATATACCGTATATATTTAATTTTTAAACACTCTATTATATTCAATCAATCAAAATCTTACAAATATATGATGTGACATCTCATGTGATTGTCACGTATTACGATACTTAAAAGTTATATATATATATATATAGTAATTGGATCGGGTAAGAACGACCCAAAGTCTAGGAACGCTAAGAACTAATGCTGACCGTCCGATTAAGGTGATGATCAGTAGTAACCACTTACTACTGATCAGTAGTAACCACTTACTATTGATCAGTAGTAACCTTACTACTGATCAGTAGTAACCTTCTACTGATCAGTAGTAACCTTACTACTGATCAACAACAAATTCTATTGATCAGTAGTAAGTGGTTACTACTGATCATCACCTTAATCGGACCGTCAGCATTGGTTCTTAGCGTTCCTACACTTGGGCCGTTCTTACCCGAACCTCACCCTATATATATATATATATATATATATATATATATATATATATATATATATATATATATATATATATATATATATATATATATATATATATATATATATATATATATATGGTGAGGTTCAAATGGAATCCTCTATTTTCTAGAGATCCAGGGATCCACTTTTTAGCCACACAAATTCACTCAGGGGTCAAAACCACAAAGGCTTCCTAGCCATTCATTTTTCCCTTTATATATATATATATTTTTTTTAAAAAAAATTTCATTTTTTTTTTCGTTTTTTAATTCGGTTTTTTTTTTTGATATGTTTTACTTAACTTTTTTTTTTTCAAAATCACATGTGATTTTTTTTATAAAAAATTGAAATCACATGTGATTTTCAAAAATCAAAATTTTTAAAAATATAAAATCACACGTGAATTTTTTTTTTGTCGAAAATCACATGTGATTTTCAAAAACCAAAATTTATAAATTTTAAAGTCACACTTGAAAATTTTGTTTCTCGAAAATCACATGTGATTTTATAAGCAAAATAGTTTGTAAGTTAAAAATCACTTGTGATTTTGGTAAAAAATAATCAATAATTTTTTAAAATCAAACGTGATTTTACCCATAAAATATTTGTAGATTGAAAATCACATGTGATTTTTAAAAAGTAAGGTTGAAAATCAAATATGATTTGCGGAAAAAAAAAAAAAAAAGTAAATAAAAAGGTAAAAGAAAAAAGTAAAAAATTTTTTTAGAAAAAGAGTAAAATTTTTTTTTAGAAAAAAAGTAAAAAAAAAAAGAACAAAGATATAAGGAAAAATAGGTGGTTAGGAAGGGATCTCTAGAGAATTAGGCATCTCTCTTGAACCCCAATCTATATATATATATATATATATATATATATATATATATATATATATATATATATATATATATATATATAAACATAAACATATTTAGAAGATGAACGCATACTATAGCTATATATTTCAAAGTAAAGTTAAATTCTCACTTTTTTGTGAAGATGTTTTATAAAAGTGTTATCATATCCGTTAACTTATCAACTCACATATCGCCATACTATCGGTAGTTTTATTATTTTTAAAAGTTCGAAATATATAAATAAGCTACAAAGTCATTGTTTTTGTAAAGATATATGTTGAGTATAAAAAGTCAATTGTATTGAAAAATACTAGAGAAACAGTCAAATCTTTCGAAGTAGTCATACACATGTGTGCACAACAAGTTGAGAGGTTTAACGTAAAAGGTCAGTAAATGATAGATATGATCCATCATTTACACTATAATCACAACCACAAAATAATACATTTGAAAATTCATAAGGCATAAGTGAAAAACGATGAGACCAAAGTGATGTATGATAACTTATATATCAATTACTGAATCATTCATTAGGACCGTCACTACACTTCGTTTTTATACTAACAAACCAACTAAAAAGTGTCTCTTGATTAAAGGCCTAATGCTTAAACCAATCAAGAGTCGACCAATTAGATTATATTCCATCAAGCGCGCCACCATAAACTGAAGCACATCGAAACTCAAACCCCACAAGTCCATAAGATTTACAAACTAAATCAACTAACCACCAAACGTAAAACTGAAAAAGTAAAAACAAATATTAAAGATAGTGGATTTGATTAGAGAACCTATGAGTAAAATATTTGAGATGTTACAACATATAAGTTGTATATTATTATTAATAGTATATCTACGAGGTTAACTTAATTTCACGTCAGTGTTACAATAAGTTCATACCTAGGAGGCAAATACCACCCACACCCCCTAAGTTCCCTTCTCATAGGTGATCCCCAATACCGCATCATGTCATAAACCCATTCTCGATGATATACAATTCCATGTTGTCGGCATTATTTACAATGACAAAGAGCAACAAATATATGATTGATTTAAGCATCATACAACTTGTAGTCTGACTGTATGTGAGTGACTCACCTAGAGATTACGGATTATAGTCTTTTGTAAGGAACAAAAATGTGTATACTTAAAGGGGTGTTTGTTTGGACTTATATACTGAGCTTATGTCATATTGACATTTCGGCTTATGTTTCATAAATCCGGATTTTTCGGTTTATATAATCGTTTATGAACTTATTACCTTTTATTATAACGTAATAAACAGGAATAAATCCCATAACTAGTTACATAAACTAAAAAATTCGGACTGCACTGCTTTGGGCCCAGGAAGCGAAGGGATTGAACTCGGCTGCTTCTCCTCCGCCCAAGCATATACCCCCTTAGTGAAATGTATGGTTACTAGATATAAATGAGCCAAGTGTAACGGGGCGCACATTCTGCTCGGAAAGACCTCCCCGATTCCAGGAACATTCTAGAACCTTCCGAAGAACTCTAGGTTAACCCCTAGAGTGTTCTACATTTTTCCTAGATATGTAGACATTTCTAGATTTCATTAGATCTAGTTTAGATTATGTACTAGAATATCCTAGTTTTGCTAGTAAAATCTAGGAATATCTAGGAATGGTTCTAGATTAGTCTAGGCAGATTCCTAGATCTAGAACCATCCCTAGATCACTATAAATACTTGTATCCTTGAATCATTTGTATCAATCAGAATTCAAGATCTAATAAACATCAAAAAGCTTTCCAACTCTCCTTGCAAGTGTTCTCGTTTATTATTCCAAGTCTTTTTAGCTTACTTAGTCGCTTGAAACCATCGACTTAAGTGCTACACGGGCTCGAAACTCCAACCCCGTGACAAGTGGTATCAGAGCAAGGCTCTAACTTATCAAATCGCTTGGAAAGAAACACGATGGCAGGAGCTGGTCAAGAAACACGAATCACCAATCTCGAGTCTCTAGTTGCTGGGTTGAAAACTCAGATTGAAGATGTTAACATGGGACTTGATTCGTTTGTCCAAGAAAGCATGGAAATAACCAAAGTAGCGAAGGAAATGATCGAGGAATTCAAGAAGGAAATCAAGAAGGAGATTGATATTCTATCTCAGAACATTCAAGGAACACGGATGTTCGTTGAAGACGAGATCCACTCCATACGCGAAGAGATGGAGACCGTGAAAAAGGAATTGAGAAACTTTCGTCGAACGGATATGGGTGGAAGTATCAACAACACATTTGGGCCCACCATAAAGGTACCTAAACCAGATTCATTCAATGGTACTCGAAACGCAACTCTCGTCGAAAATTTCCTTTTCGGACTCGATCAATACTTCGACGCAATGGGTGTGGTAGACGATGTGGCAAAGATTAGCCACGCACCCTCGTTTCTCCGTGATTCTGCCCAACTTTGGTGGAGGAGAAAGTACTTAGAAAGGGAGAAAGGAATATGTATAATCGAGAAGTGGGATGACTTCAAGACCGAGCTACGCAAGCATTTCCTACCTCGCAACGCTGATCTCGAAGCTCGAGCAAAAATGAGACGATTACGCCAACAAGGTACGATCTCTGATTACATTAAAGAATTTACTACGATCATGTTGGAAATCGA
The DNA here is from genome assembly GCA_910822075.1 of Senecio squalidus. Taxonomy (NCBI): domain Eukaryota; kingdom Viridiplantae; phylum Streptophyta; class Magnoliopsida; order Asterales; family Asteraceae; genus Senecio; species Senecio squalidus. Next base: position 47,685,246 of record CAJVGC010000589.1, on the reverse strand, counting down.
AGATTTGTCGGAGCGAGATGCACTGTTCTATTTCAAAGACGGGCTGCAAGAGTGGGCACAAGTCGAACTTGACCGACGCAATGTGCGCACTCTCGATGATGCTATTGCAGCCGCCGAGTCACTTGTCGAACTCTCTCCGAAGCTGCGAGAAAACTTATTCGGGATAAGCGACGAAGAAGAAGAACTCTCCGAGCAGACCAAGGTAAGTCATCGAAACCCTTCTCCTAAACGAAGTTCCTCCCCGAGGCAAGGAAAACCAAAACCTTCCTTGCCGTGCTTCATATGTAATGAAGTTCATTGGACCAGCGAGTGTCCAAAACGAAAAACAATAAGCGCCATTCTAGCGGAAAGAGAAAGAAAAATCAATGAAGAACCTGAAGCCCAAATGGGCACAATGAGGCATCTCGGAGCCTTGGTGAAATCTGCTCCGAGCAACAAGACAAACGACAACAAACTATTGTTCGTCAAGATAAAAATCAACAACAAAGAGACCAAGGCGCTTATCGATACGGGCGCCTCCCACAACTTCGTCGATGTCCGAGAAGCGAAAAGGCTGGGCATGTGGTACCGACGAAGCAGCGACACAATGAAGGTTGTAAATTCAAAAGAAAGGAAGATTATAGGGACGGCCAAGGCTAAATCATGCATCAAAGGATGGCGAGACGACCTGAAGTTCTCAGTCACCACCATGGACGACTTCAAAATGGTCTTGGGATTAGATTTTCTTCGCCAAGCTCAAGCCTTCCCGGTTCCCTCTAAATGTTCCCTCATACTTCAGCAAAAAGATCGAGTATATGTTACCAGGTTAACAGAAGAAAGCCTACAAAATCAACATGTTCCTTCAGAAGAAGTCGTGACGAGGACGTCACGAAAACAAGTGGGGGAGGGTGTAACGGGGCGCACATTCTGCTCGGAAAGACCTCCCCGATTCCAGGAACATTCTAGAACCTTCCGAAGAACTCTAGGTTAACCCCTAGAGTGTTCTACATTTTTCCTAGATATGTAGACATTTCTAGATTTCATTAGATCTAGTTTAGATTATGTACTAGAATATCCTAGTTTTGCTAGTAAAATCTAGGAATATCTAGGAATGGTTCTAGATTAGTCTAGGCAGATTCCTAGATCTAGAACCATCCCTAGATCACTATAAATACTTGTATCCTTGAATCATTTGTATCAATCAGAATTCAAGATCTAATAAACATCAAAAAGCTTTCCAACTCTCCTTGCAAGTGTTCTCGTTTATTATTCCAAGTCTTTTTAGCTTACTTAGTCGCTTGAAACCATCGACTTAAGTGCTACACGGGCTCGAAACTCCAACCCCGTGACACAAGGCCCAATATATATTTGTCCTAAATTTCCACCCAACTCACTGACTAGCTCTATATTTTGGCCCTCGAAATCAATCCAATTTTCCCGCCACCAGAAATATCTTAGCCAACGACTCCAGATCTGTCTAGTTTTGCTCGGAAAGTATGTCCGGCCAGTCAGATCCACGCAATTCTGTATTTTCAGCCGCCGAGGTAATTAAATTAATTGATTATTTGTAAAATTTCATAGATATGTTAATTAACTAATCTGAATGATTCAGTTGGAGTTTTTAGCAGAAGATGAATTAATCGATATTGTTCCTAACCTAAAAATGGATCCCCTCAGTTTAATTTGTGTATCTTCCCTTTCCCTATTCATTTCATATATTATTTTTCATTATTATAATGAATTAATTGATTACTATATAATTGGTAGGGTGATTTTGGTCCCTTTTTTCCGCAATTAACTACTCAAGTACCTATATGGTTAGCTGTGGCTTTGAAAAGGAGAGGGAAATGCAGAATCACACCTCCAGATTGGATGGATGAAGGTATGTTTTTTCGCTATTACTCGATTATCGCTACCTGCCTACCATCAAATGTGAAGTTAGAATTACTATTGGTTTTCGTTTGTGTGTTTATCTGTTTCTTTGCTCCCTATTTTAAAACCTCAAAGTTTACACAATCTAGAGTTTCTATTGGTTTTGTTATTTACAGCTAAAACGACGATATGATTTTATTATGTCAATACTACTGTACGATACAATGAGAACTTGAATGCAATCTAATTGAACTTGGATTCCGTGAGTCCAAAATGTTGACCAAATGATGTTTCATAGAGTCTGCACAAGTAATGTTAGACGGTATAATTTACTAGTTTCTGCTGAGGGAGATTGTGTATTTTGGGCATTCCCTTTGCTGATGGTATTGCAATTTCCTTTGAAGTAGTGATCCCAGTTGTACATCTTATTGGGTCCTCAATTTCTACGTTTGCTAATGAACCAAATGAGAGATGTTCTATTCCGGATTTTTTTCATTACTCTAATCAGTTAGCGGAATCCTTGGGGTCTCATTTGTCTCGATTAACAGTGTCTTTGGGCCTTGATCAAACTTGATTGGATTTGTTGAATTTATGTTGGTCGTAGCTATATGATGTGAACTAAGTTGAAAGTACGATTCATTGTAATGATTAATTGTTATGTGTGTGTGAATACTATCTACTTCATTGTGTTTTGTGATACAATAGACAATCTAATAAGCACTTTTTTCGAAGAGTATAAGCTGCTAAAAACTTTGAATAACGCACCCAAACATCCATTTAGAAGCATGGCCGTCCCTTCCTCCAGAACATATAAGCATGCCCAATATAACCACAACAAAGATACACAGATCACAAATGCTGTATGATCTGTTGTGTCAAATCACAAATGCTTTACGACATTCTGTTGTGTATTGATATCTGATTGCTCTTAAAGGTTTTACGGCTCATGTTCCCAGTATCTTCATCGGTACACTCTATTGTATGTGGTCAGGTGATTTCTTAGTGCTATGTTATTCACGAAACCTAAAGTATTTTTCTTGCTCTGAGGTTCGAGTACATGTTTGTTGCTGGAATTGATATGGTCAGGTGATTTACGTTTTCATCATTATTCTGTAGACTTTCGTATTCTGTGAACAATGGAAAAGCAAAACGAAAATTGATATGGTCTAGAATTGAGCATGCTATTAATTTTCTATATAAGTAACAAGTTTTCTCTCCGGTTTCTTTCTTCCTGGCTAGACAAATTGACTCAAGTTTTGGAGGCAGAGCGAGACTCAGCAAGTTCTTTTACAGCTTTGCCGTTTCATTATGTTGAGATCTCAAGGATACTTTTTGACCAGTGAGTGATTTACTTGTTTATCAAGTTATGCTTTAAACGTTTTGCTAATGAAAAACTCTTTGGGACAACTTTATTCTTTTCATGCAGTGCTCTTGATGACTTTCCTCAAGCATACTTGGTCAGTCGCGAGATCCTTACGTAATATTATACTCTTTGTATAAATCGAAGCTTAAAAACTTCTTTTATATATAATAGGTAAGGGCACTTATTGAAGACATAAAAGATGTAAGGTTTCACAAAATTGGCACCGGTATGGAGAAGGTTTCATCTCGGACATTTGCAATGAAGGTATAATAGATTGCTTTCATAAAGTGAATGGTAATTGGTCAAATATTTTGGCAAAATAGTATCATTTGTTTCTAACATTGACATTTGCAGCTGAATTTATCTGCAATGGAAGTAAATGTGATACGACCATTTGTTACGGGAGGGCTAGAAACATTTTACAAACTCGGGAATCCAGAGATGATCCAAGAAACAGAGAGACAGGAATATAGACGACCCCAAGCAGCTGACCGGGGACCAAGGGTAAGCCTTTTCAATCCTCAGTTTATCAACAACCAAATCTCTTATGACTAATATATAGTTATGTCATATAATAAATAAATATTAATCTTGACACAGTATTATACATGCTAAGTTTTCAACTATCTTCCTTTTCTTTCAGCGTGAATTGAGACGGTAAAAGACCTCTTCAACTTGAATGTCTTCTGAAATTATTTTTACATCAGAAATGAGCAATGAAGGTACTACTAGTCATTGGGTTGATTTTTACATCCATTGATAACAAATGAAATTGTATCCCTTTCTTTTGGTCAAGTTGTCTTTTCTGATGTTCCGCTTTAAACTTCCGAGTTTGGTTTACGGAAGACTGCAAGTTTAGGATTGTTTAGAAGTGTAATATTTGTAATAGAGTGCGGAAAATATCATATTATAGGACTGTCTTATGAAGCTCTAGTCATATTTGGTCCGCTTATGCATTAAATGGTCTTTCTTAGCTGCAAGTGGTTTTGGGCCACAGAAAGAAATTGGACTACTTGACTGTTTTTAACGAAATTGTTTCTAATATGATCCTTCCCTGTGAATCATTAAAGCGATTATCGGTATGCTGAGTTGTTAAATGTATCATTTGTTGCCTAAATCTTATTTTTCTGTCTGTTTTTTTTATCTGTCATAGGGGTCTTGTTTCGCACTTAAATGAAATTTTTAGGGGGGCTGAAACTCTAAAAGTACCAAAAGTTCAAAATAGACAACTATATTAAAAGACAACCAATACTTCTCGGAAGGACCAAACACGAAAATTACAAAAATACCTTTAAGTTATAATATATTTACACTATAAACCCCGAACTTTGGAAGGGCTATAGCCCCTGGCCCTCCATGAAGTTCCGTCCATGGTCATACGTGATATCAACTTTTACAATTTTTGAAAGTTTTCGATATGCATGAAAGAGGATAAGTTTTGATGCACTTTGCTGTTTTGCTGTTATATGACTTGATTATAAAAACACGACATTTGGAAGTCCCTTTTTCTCTGCATACCTGTTTTTTATTATATGTTTTAATAATATATGCCATACTGGCATGCTAATTTGATACTACAATATCAATCATAATCATATTGCTGTATTTATAGATTCTAGTAAGGTTGTATATTCTGTCATGGGACCCAAAGCTAAATTATATACATTTATTTTATTATAATTTCTTTTTTTATTTGTATTTTTTTATGATTTTATATAATGAGTTGTTTAAAGTTTAAACTATAAAATTAATAACATGTGGAGGAAGCTTATTTTTAAAGAGGTCAACTAGCAGCCCATGTGTGGGAAAGTTTAATCCCATAGTATGGGACATGATTTGCATAGATTTATCTCCAAATCTTATAATTACTCATTTCAAGATATATTTATGTTGAACATTATAAAAGATCGAAAAACGGACTTCGTTACATATGAAAGGTTAGGACTCTACATGTGATACTAGGACCACATGTCGTGTTAGTATGTTATGTCTAGTCTAGCGTATCATGCGGCTTGGTTATTATTTGCATATAAATGATAAACAAGTGATGGATATGGATTTAGGACATGTTGAGTCTTGGATTGTTCGAACAAACCTAGTTATATCTCACATGTCTAATGTCTTGATCTATCAGTGTGATAATCCTTATGCAAATTGTGAAACATAATTGTATTAAACGCGACCTTTTTTGGTTATTAATAAAAGTGTGGTCCTGTAATTATTATTGGATTGGCAGAGGTGTCAAAAACACACGAGTATATTGTTACATGCAACATACAAATTCATGATCTGGCCACAATCCGATGTGAAAAATAAAATATGTATAACTTGAATCACATTAAAAAAAAGCACACTAAATTGTTAATGGTGGTTAATATATTTTTTAATTTAGTTATAATTGATAAATTAGAATCTAGAATATTATAATAAATCTATTTTATTTTAATACTTAGACAATACTATTACTATTTTAAAATAAACTAGTTTATTTTTCGTGTATACGCGAATAATTTTATCGAGAAAAATATAAGTATAATATATAGAAATCGATAGAAAATCGTGTATCATTACAATATATAACAATATAAGTTGTGATGTAATATATTCGTTGTTTGGTTTATATGTACGTGTTTCAGTTTCATTTTAAAAAGTATATACATAAAGAACTTATCAAAAATAATACAATTATAACTTATTAAAAGAATTGTGGTATGATGTTTATAAAGTTAATGAGAAAGTCGTTGCATTATGTTAAGTTTTAAATATGGGTTATTTGAGTGTTTTTTATGATTATACTCTATTAAATTTTTGATTTTAAATTATATCTTAGGTTATGTGATGTTAGTAGTAGATCTTTAATGAATTTTATATTTAATTTTGTTTTATTTAATAACAAACTCTTAGATAGTTAGATGTCAAATTAATTAGTTTTCAAAGTATGTTTCTTTAGTCTTTATTTAGTCTAGTATGGTTGTATGTATAACTCCACAAATGATGTCTTTTTGTATGTCAATATTCACTTTTATTATTTGGTATAACTAATCCATACCCGTAGAGTATTTTGTTAATCTAATGTCCATATATTGTTAAACAAAAAAAATAAATATAAATATAAAAGATGTATCTTTTTGTATGTCAACATTAGTTTTTTTTGTTTACGGTTATATTCAAACTATATGTTTTTTTAATATATGTATTAAAGTTGAAGGGTTAAAATTATATAAAAGAATAAGGGCTAAAACGAAAATAGTTAATGTGATGTAATATGACATCATTATTTTGATATAAAAATGTAAATCTAATGGTTTCAAACAATATGTTTTTTTAATATATGTATTAAAGTTGAAGAGTTAATATTATATATAAAAGAAAAAGCCTAAAACGAAAATAGCTAGTGTGATGTCACTCATATAACATAATTATTTTGACATAAGGTGTAAAATTAACTAAAAAATTCGAACAAGCTCAAGAACTATTTATTTAATTAACTTAAAAAAAATAATACAACATGAGGCTGTTTCAAACAAGATGATTAGATTCCTAAACACTTTTCCATTTTTTTAATAAAAAATCCGCCACCTTGTTTGCTGTTGATAAACAACTTTCTTTTGGCTCTAATATTAAACTCGATTTTCTAACATTTAACGAACATTATTATTTTCATATTAGTAAATGAAAGTTGCTTATTATTTATTACGGCAACATTAATCATCTCTAAGGACTATTATTTCCATTAGGTTATTGCATTAGTAACATCTATCTTAATTCTATTTGATATGTTTAACAAAACTTAATAAAGTTTTAATTACGAATCAGTGACGAATCCAGGATTCCAAACCATCTAGGTACTCAAGCTTAAAGTCGTCAAGAATGAATTTTAGATTTTAGCTTAAATTTATATAGAAATCTGGTCAGGTTGAAGGGGCCAAACACCCTTTAGACCCCAAACTAGCTATGTCTCTTATTTGATACTAACAATATCTATAACATGAATTAAACTTGATCGAGTAGTTTAAGAAATTACTCAGTCTTTTTAATATGTATCTCTTGAAAATATTTATTAAATATGTAAATATAATTAAATATGTTAATCATTATTTGAAATCTTTTATATTAATTTAAGATAGTTGGTCTAAAAGTCTATTAAACAAAAGATATTAATCAAAATCTTTATATAAATGAAATAAATAGGGCTAAAGAATATGAAGTAAATAAATACCAAACTACGAAAAATAAGCATATAATAAGAAAACTTTAACTATATTAAATATTCTATAAACAAGTAAAGTATACTAATTTTAGTCATATAATGCCATTATATACAGTGGCGGATCTAGGATTTGAAATAAGGGTGTGCACTGGATCTAGGATTTGAAATAAGGGTGTGCACTTCTATGTTAGACTTACCAAATAAACACAAAACTCCAAAATTTTGCACTGCTAGTAATTTGGATAGGGTATGCAAGTGCATACCCTCTTGACCATGTACATCCGCCCTGATTATATATTAACTAATTGAATTACGTAGTTTGTTTAATTTAATTTTAATCATACTTACAAATATTTAATTCTTAAAACAAACAAATTATTTGCTTGTGTATAAAGATTTTGAAAATATTGAACTTTCAATATTAGCTTTCACACAAATCATGAGTCATCTAGTTCAAAATACTTAAACATGTGGCTTATCCTATCCTAACATGATATTAGAAATTAGAAAACAACAAGTATTGATGTAAAGTTAAAACAATTGTATCATTGGATTCATCTAAATATAAAATAATTTGGTTTTGATATGAATACGATTGATTTGGACATTTAACTATAATTGCACATTTTTTTGTCAAGTTGATGCCTCTATACTTATGTTAATATTGATGTCAACATCATTATCTATTAATATTACTATTATTCATTTAATTTTGTGACAACTGAATTATAATATTGAATATAGAAAGTGACTAATTGTTGTTTTTGAAAATTCATACACAATCTATTTTTTCTGTACATTAACAAATAATAACATTTTAAATTTTTTGGATCACCATCTTCGTTAATGATAGTAAAATCAAGTTATACATAGTAAAATCAAGTTATACATGATTTTTTTTATGATAATTGTTAGGTCGGTATCAAAACCTATTATATTATGGCTATATCTTTTTATTTTGTGACTTTTTCACTATTTTAATTTCACGGATCAATAAAATCATCATCATGATTCACCAAGAGTCTCTCTAACCATTAACTTTTCTCAACCTCTTAGAGATTTAAAATCAAAAGATTAATAGTTTACTGAACACAATATTATCGTTTAGCATATAATGTTGTTACGATTGTTATTGAACATACTTCTTCCTTTGATCACATTTAGATATGATTATAACAATGCTTCTAACTTGACTTCATGTGCTTGGAACTTGAAGCAACAATGAATGAACAAGTTTCAAAATCTTTGCTTAGAAAAATAAATAAATTTATGAATATGAATATGATTGATATGGACATCTAACTATATTTGTACATAATTTCATTTCATAATTTAGTTATGATGACGTTATCTATATACTAAAGGACCAAAGAGTCATTACCTCTTTTCATTTTTCCCAATATTTTAAAAATCTTTTAATAAAATATTATTTCTATAATCTATTAATTTAGAGAATGCTTACTCTCTCTCTATATATATATATATATATATATATATATATATATATATATATATATATATATATATATATATATATATATATATATATACGGGATTCTCAATTTTACAGAGATCCAAGGATGCACTTTTTAGCCACACAAATTCACTTAGGGGTCAAAACCACAAAGGCTTCATAGCCATTCATTTTTCCCTTTATATTTTTCTTTTTCTTTTTTTCATTTCTTTTTCATTTTTTTTTTCGTTTTTTAATTCGGTTTTTTTTTTTTGCTATGTTTTACTTAACTTTTTTTTTTTTTCAAAATCACATGTGATTTTTTTGTAAAAAATTGAAATCACATGTGATTTTCAAAAACCAAAATTTATAAATTTTAAAATCACACGTGAATTTTTTTTTTGTCGAAAATCACATGTGATTTTCAAAAACCAAATTTTATAAATTTTAAAGTCACACTTGACAAATTTGTTTCTCGAAAATCATATGTGATTTTATAAGCAAAATAGTTTGTAAGTTAAAAATCACATGTGATTTTGGTAAAAAATAATCAATAATTTATTAAAATCAAACGTGATTTTACCCATAAAATATTTGTATATTGAAATTCACATGTGATTTTTAAAAAGTAAGGTTGAAAACCAAATGTGATTTTCGGAAAAAAAAAAAAAAAAAAAAAAAAAAAAAAAAAAAAAGTAAATAAAAAGGAAAAGAAAAAAGTAAATTTTTTTTTTAGAAAAATAGTAAAAAAAAAATTCTAGGAAAAAAAAGGAACAAAAATATAAGGAAAAATGGGTGGTTAAGAAGGAATCCTTGGATCTCTAACAAATTAGGGATCCTTTTGAACCCCAATCTATATATATATATATATATATATATATATATATATATATATATATATATATATATATATATATATATATATATATATATATATATATATATATATATATAGTAATTGGATCGGGTAAAATGGCCCAAAGTCTAGGAACGCTAAGAACCAATGCTGACCGTCCGATTAAGGTGATGATCAGTAGTGACCATTTACTACTGATCAGTAGTAACCTTCTACTGATCAGTAGTAACCTTACTACTGATCAACAACAAATTCTACTGATCAGTAGTAAGGTTACTACTGATCATCACCTTAATCGGACGGTCAGTATTGGTTCTTACCCGAACCTTACCCTTTATATATATATATATATATCATCAAAAGCCATATATATTCATGATGATGATGATGTAGGTGCATTGTATGAAGAGTTAATATTGGAAACACAAAGTGGTTCAAGATGCAATGCTAACATTGAACGCATTGCAAGTTGTATTCAAGATTTCAAAATTCAATAGCTTCTCAAATTAGACAAATTTGTGACGTTAAACGCATTCATAAACTTAAAGGAGTAGCATCAATTTGATCATATGTCATTCCCAACAAGTTAATGGTATAAAAGTTAGGGATCTAGAAGCATGACATTTTAGGTTTTGGTCAATCTTGTTGGATAGGCAAATTAATTGAAGTTAATTGTTTTTGTGTATCAAAGAAAATATATCCATCGTAAATTAACAATTTATTTATGTTAATTTACTCGCATTTAATTATTTATTTTCTTTTTAGTCAATTATGAAGAAAAAAAACATATTAGATCCTAAACACAATAATGTTTTAAACTTAAAAAAAAAAAGAAAAAAAAGTAGAACTAGAAAACGATGAAAAATTTAATTACTAGTTTTATCATCCGAGGAGCCGATATATTTTATATAATGTATATATTACAAAATGAATGGAAACTTATCCATAATTATATTCCCAATATAATTTTTTTCGTATCATTTTTTTTCTCGTCGCAACATCGGTTGATATTATACTAGTGTACTTTAAACAAAACAATACATAACTTTTGGATTTTGATGTTTATGCAATATTTTAAAATTCCCCTTTCTTACTTTTTTTATTTTCGTAACTTGTTATACATTATACACGACAAAAACTCTTTATATTTCTAACGGGTGGAATTCTATTTCATATGTTCTTTTAAAAATCGAAACTAAGATTTAATCAAAACGGTTTTAATTGTGTTGTAATATATTATCTATGTTGACTAAAACTTTCCCCATATAAAATTGACAATTGGAGGCGCTTAGCAAACTCTATCTACATTGTCTCCGCCACTATACCTTCATTAACGTAATTGATTCAAATGACATTGTGGTTTTGATACACGTTCAATGTAATAGTTATTGATTGTATAACCTTGGTTGTTAGATCTAAGTAGTAAACAAAAGCCATTGTCGAGGAAAGTCATAAGAAAATCACATTGTTTAATGCCAACTGCGTATACGTAGGAAAAAGTATTTCATTTGTTAATTGTATTAAAAAAATAAATTAATGGTTTTATTTTATCTATACTATTTTATAAAACAAATTTGATGTATTCTAATATTATAATATTCTTAAAATTAAGTTTTTAATATTTACTGTTAGTGGTAATTTGTAACTTTAAAATAGATAATCAAATTTGTAATAATGATTATTCAATTTTATAATTGTTAAATAAATGTGGGATAAAAGTAAAAAGCAATGTTAGATTAAATTAAATGTTAAATCTCAAATATATTTTTCTTTAATAGATGTAACGTGTTTAAATAAATTCTAATTGACCAAGTAATAACTTTTATGTAACACAAAAAAAGTTACGTATTATATTTATATTTAATACGAGCTTTATATTTAAAAAAATCTCACGTACTTAACAAAAATATATAAATAGTTTCTTACTTTATCCATAAACAATATAATATGGTATAAAATAAATATAGATATATCTTTTGAATTGACATTACAATCTAAAAATTTTGTGAATAAAAAAATATAATAATATGAAAAAAATACAAAACGCAGACAAACAAAAAAATTCTATATAGTAACAATATTTAAAAAGAAAAGAAATTAAATAGTTCACGTACAATTTTCAATAAAATAAAAAAACATGACTCGAGTATTGCGAGAAATAAATTATCCACCGCATACTACTGGTACAATCCTATTTTTTTACAAGTTATCATCCATGTGTTTTTTTATCACTGCATAAATTGTTCATGTTATATACTAATTCATTTGATCTGTCAGGAACATGAAACTAAACATTGTTGTAATTTGTTGGGTCAATGTTTTTGTAATGGTGATTTATACATTATATAAATATAAAATAATTTTTAATACTCTTAAGATAAATGATAAATAAATAAATAAAATTAAATGTTAAAGAAAATCACATGAATTATGAAGCGGAGAGTTAAAGCAGGCAACGCGGTGAATGACGTCATCTTCGCTCTCACCGTGGGCGGCGGGAGACGTCTACTTTTCAGTCTCCTACAGTCAGCTGCACATTGTCTATTTTACCCCTCTTCGATATGTGATAATCTATAATAACAATTTATTCTATTTTTCGAAATAATCTTGTATATATAATAAAAGAGAATCCTTAAATGCCACATGACGAATTAAGTTCCATTGGATGAGTTAACTTCTTTGATTTCAGCCGTTAGATCAGATTGATTATGTCATCTAAGACTATTTTCACTTACATCCTCTTACAACATATAATTACATTATTTTTTCATTTCATCTCAACTTAAATAAAAATATAATTTTAATTATATATAAAATCGCTCAATACCTTATTGTTATTCTAAAATCTCTTAATATAAAATATCAAATATATGTATAAACGTAAAAGTGTATATGTTATTATAACTATAAACAACAAGTAAAAAGCAAATGTATATATATGTTATTATACGTATAAAATTGTCTTTTCATAATAACGTAAAATCTACATGAAATTCAATTTTTATCTTTGTTCGCGTTATCGCGGGGTAATAATCTAGTTAACTAATGAAAATATAGCATTTTATGATAGGTATTGATCCATGTATCCTCATGTCACGTAATTGACATTATCAAATATTTAGATTATAGTTAATAAAATTAATATATTTTTGCTTTTTATTTAAAAATATTTAGATTATAGTTAATATAATTTTCATCACAAATAATCAATACTTAAGTTTTCATTAACGTCGTTTATTCAAAAATATATAACATGACTGTTAAATTACCTTTTTAATTGAAAAGTATCCATATCATCATTTATGCTTCGCAAATAATATCATTTCTAACATATTATGTTCCATTAAGGGCTTCTAGTCATATATGTCTTAAATAACAACAAAAATTAACCAAATTTTAATACTCATCATGAAATTCATTATGATAAGAGTTGATTGCATAAATTTTTAACGTTTGTTTAAATTGCAAATTTGTGTCTTTAAAATTTTTAGATATAGTATTTGCTATGTGATAAACCTTTTGATACACATATAGTCAATATTACATATGGTTTATACAATTAATAAGTCTAAATATTATGTTTAAACCGAGTACACTAGGGACGATATGCTTAAAAACAAAAATCACCATTAAACTATATATACATTTCAAAATCTTAAGGATAAAATTTCCCATGTGTACAAATGTTAGAGATAATTTATGAATTATACAATTAAGTATAATGAAATTGAACTTGAGTTTAGGTAATGACAATGTTATGTATTGTTTAAAAAGTTGTTACATTCCTAATTTTATTGTTGATTCGTTATTATAAAGATGCTATCGAAATTTTATAATTTTTTATCGATTTGATTTAATATAAAAGTAATCTTTATACCGAAAAACATTTGAATGGATAAACCATTTAAAAAGAAAAGAATCATGGTTAGGAAAAAGTTGATCCATTATCCATTACCAGAATGTATATAGATTAGTTTCATAACCAAATACGTAATTCACCCTTATCCTCCACTTCACGAAAACAAAAAGGGTATTTTCGTCATTTCACATTCCACCCCAATCAATCCCTCTTTACATCAAAATCCCCGTTTCTTTCGTCTCTTTCATTCTCTGTGCCTTCATTCATTCATTAATCATTTTTATTTAATATTATTTATAAATAATTGATTCATTATTATAATTAAAATAATTATTATTTACCAAATTCTCTCAATTTTGTTTCTTTGGATCGCTATAAATCTTTCTTTTGCATTTCCAATTTCAAATCCCACATTTTTTTTTTCAATCAATTTTTTGTTATTGTAATTCATAATAAAAAGAAACGAAAAAAGATAATCTTTTTTATTCAATTTAATCGCAATTTAGGGTTTTTGAGTTTCGATTCTTCGTTTTTTGTGAAAAAGATTGAAACTTTTGTAATTGGGTATTTTGATTTTGATTTTTTGGGTGGTGGGTCGGTGGAGGATGGATTGCAGAGTGTATGCGGCAACCGGAGACCCGTGGTTGATGACCGGCGGTAGTGGCTCCGGTGGAGGTGGTGGACAGATGTTGGGTGGTGCATTTAGCCATGAAAGTGAACATGATTTGGCAGCTATGGTTAGCGATTTCTTGGAGAATGGAAGTAGTTGTGGTGCTGATTCTCGGTGTAGTAGCGATAGCGATTCCGGTTTCTGTGAACTTGCTAACCTTGCAGACAAGATTTCGGTATCTTTCTATCTCATTAATTCAATATGTTATTGATATTGTGTATTACTGATTATATTTGCTCAAAGAATTGTATGAGAAATGGCTTTCTTTATGATCAGTTCGAGTATGCCGTGAATTTTTACAGTGAAAACAATGTTAAGTTATTAAATTCGATAGTCCTGATTTTAGGAATTTTGGTATGTATTGTTAATTTGGGACTTACGAGTCGTTATGTATAGTTATGAGTTATGACAATTGCACGGTTAGGATGCAACTGTTTTTTTGGTTATTTGTTTTACAATAACAGATCATTAATGGGAGTGGGCTTCAATGAATACACTACCGTACGAAATATAGTTAGAATCTTTGCATCAATGATGGATTAAAAGTAAATTTTAAGCGTAAAAACTGTTACATTACATCTACTTGTTTGATATAATACGCAACCTGGATGACCCATTCATAAGTAAATGGGTCGAAAGTGACATAACACATCTACTTGCTTGCATTTGTAGTGAGAACTTTGCTTTGAAGGTACTATTTCTTCCCGTAAAAAACTGGGACAATTTCTTCTGTTTATGGGTATATTTTGAAACTAAAGTTACATCCTAGTCCATTTACAGATGTATTTTATGATATTTAGATAGACACATAGATTTTGCCTAAAAGTATATGTGTCATCAGACGATAATTTGTAACATTCAAATAATTAGTCAGGTGACCAAATATACAAATATGTTAGGCTAAAATCAACGATAAGTTGGAATGCCTGTGAATGATTATTAAACTTTGTTTCTGCAGTACCACAAAGTGTTACTGGATCAACATGGCAATGACATGCTGTCGGTGGTCAATTCTCTCATCCTGTCGATCGATGCAATTGACCTTGACTTTATCAGATGTGGCTCGTGTAACGCTAGTTGCATTAGATTCTGTCTCGCCAAACTTCTAAGGCTTTCCGGTTATGATGCTGCTGTTTGCATATCAAAGTGGCAGGGAACCGGAAAAGTTCCTGGAGGTAATCTTTAACCCAATTTATCTCTACTTTTTCTGCTTAAATTCGTAATATTCAGTTTTCTGGTATTTTGATTAAAATGCAGGGGATCACGAATACATTGACATTATAAACTACAACGGTATAGGAAGCTCTGACCGTTTAATCATAGATATCGATTTCAGAAGTCATTTTGAGATTGCTAGAGCCGTCCCTTCTTATAACAGGATACTGAAATCACTTCCTGTTGTTTACGTTGGATCTTTTGCAAAACTTAAACAATTTCTTCAAGTAATGGTTGAAGCTGCAAAATCGTCTCTTAAACAAAATTCTATGCCACTTCCTCCTTGGAGGTCGCTTGCTTACCTCCAATCCAAATGGCACTCTCCTTATCAAAGGCTCATTCACCCCGAGTTAGAAAACGCTGCTTCTGTCCCATTTGTTTCTGAACACAAACTCTGTATTGGACACTTGAACCGTCTTAAATCTCTGATCCAATTTGAGATGGAAACAGATAGAAACCATTTGAAGAAGACAATGGGACGAGTGAAGGTTGATAGATGGAGGTTAAGAACACCTTGATGAGATGTAAAGAGTATTACACGGTTAAATAATACGAGTATTATATTATAATAAGGTAATAAGTTAAACCCGTCAAGATATGATGCTTTTTTTCTCGCCATCGGAGGTCCTGATGGGGTGGTAATGGTATACTTGTTTTTCGATTTTTTTTTTTTTTTTTAGGTTTTGTATGGGTTTATTTTTTCATCTTTTTTGATGATAATCTGATCCTCAGTGTTTTGTTATGTGGATCTGAAGAAGTTTTGGTTTGTTTTTGTTTTTGTTTTCGTTTTCGTTTTCATTTTGATTCTTTTTTGTTTTAAAATTTGTTTAATATGTTGAGATATTATAAGAGGTTGCTTGGACAATGTTATATTCTTTTTTATTTACAGTTGTTAAAGATTATTCCATTTATTTATATATTATTAAACTTTGAATCTGTTCCTTTTTTGAATTTATGAATTTGCATTATTGAATGGTCGTAGTTTTTTTTATGGATTGTTTTGAAGCAACGACAGATGTATTTTTGTTGACTTCTCTTATTTTTGTGAAACAAGTTATCTTTAGATGTTGTACGGGTTGATATTTGGGGTCGATCCAAAACATTTTTTGTTCAAAACCGTTAAATTTTTCTTAGAAAATTCGAGTGTTGGAGACGGTTAGAAGCTGTTCATTTGTAGGAAAACCAAGTAGTTTCTCAGAAAATTTGTGAAGGAAAACTCAAAAAAAAAAAAAAAAAAAAAAAAAAACGTGTTCAAATAAAATTATTGTAGGACTTAATTAAAAATCATTTTTCACTTCTATAACTTCACTTTTAAAATCTTCATATATTCGTTTTCGGAATTTTTTTTTTAGAGAAGAAAAAAACTGTCACAAATTACTCTTTACACTTTTAAGTTTGATGATCTGGTCGAGAGAGTACAATACATCGGTGTAAAAGATTGATCCCTTTGGATCTTGGTACATGATGGCCTTTTTATTAATGTTAATATGCGTAAACAACATGAAATGTTTTCATGAAAAAAGCAAACCGTCTAAAATATTCTTTATTTAAGCGGACCCAAGTATTGTTTTAATAGTTTTGTTGGGTGTTAAGATATGTATCATAGATTTAACTACAAAGCATACTATTTCTGCCCGAAAAAACTTTTAGAAGGTGCGAAGATTTTTTATTGATATGCTTCCAGCGCAGTTTTTAAACGTAGCTATTTAAAAACGCACATAGAGAAAGGGAAAAATAAACTCTTAATTGATTTGTACCAAAATCGAAACATGTGGTGTTGGGTAAAATAACGAAAATAGCAAATTTAATAAGAGTACACAGAGTAGTAACACACCAAATATGGTGAGGCAGTGAACACGACGTGGTGTCGTTTTAAAACTTGCATGATAGGAGGCAATCGGACGTGACGCTTGCTACGGGTGTCGTGGTTGTGTGGTCGGATATTGTTGTGTTGTTTTCTTTTATTCCAAACGTTTTGGGTTTAAGTATAAAAGAATTTATAAAATCTATTCCTTTTATTGATTTGTAAGAGAGAAGATTAGTTTTGATTAGAAAAAATAAATTTGTTCATATATATTCATCATTTTTGGGCTTTGTAACAATTCTTTTTATCTCAAGTAAAGATAACTTTGTTATGTTATTTCCAACTATTACTCTATCTCTATCTCTACTTTTTTATTTAGAGAAAATATAGAATTTTTTCAATGTATTTCTCTATAACATCAAAGTTTCGGAAATAATATTATATTTGAAAAGGACTAGGTTGATAAGAAAGGTAGTTAACTTTGGTTAGAAAGAATTTAAATTGTTAACTATATTGGTTAGGTAAATAATTTAGTCAATCCTTGAAAGTTGAAGGATTAAAGTGTAAATCTGTAAATTTTGTCTAGATTAGTGAAAAGGTGGAAATGAGGTGTCATTTCCAGAAAGTGGTAGGTGAGTGAGTCTGTTTGAAGAAGAAAGTAAGAAAGGAGAAAGTTGCGATTAACTCAAATTGAAGATCAAAAGTAGTAGATTTTATCAATTAAAGCAAGAATAAGATGTTTAAGAACCTTAGCTTAAGTTCTAGTTGGAGAAAAATAAGATATGATTATATAATTAGATTTATTTGATGATATTGAGCTTGTATTTTATGTTATAATATCATTTAGATGTTTAATTTAAATGATTATTTGAGGATAATCATGAAGTTGGAAAAAATTGCTAGAATTAAGATTTGCTTATATGTTATTTTGATATTAGTAATAAATGTTAAAGCTTGAAAGATTGAAAGATTTACTTATAGGAATTTTTAAAATATTCATGTTTTAGCTAGTTAGTGCAAAGAGGTAAAATGTTGATTGAAGTATTTATTATTGTAAGAATGTTTTAGAATGACAGAATTGTGTTAAAATGATTAATTCCAGGTACATGATAATAAAATTGTGTTTGACTAAAATGGTGTTAAGTATGCTACACTAGTTGCAAACGGGTCTTGTGACCCGTGGTAATATGGCAAATGGGTAAGAAAAAATTAGAAGGAAGAAAAAATTACTTCCAATATGTTATTTATGATTTGTGTAATATGTGAAAAGTGTTACAATGCTTGTTTGTGTATTAGAATGTTGAATAGGTGAAAAGACCCAAAAGGTGACAAGTTGGGTAAAAATGTCAAACATGTTTAGATAAAAAGTTAAAGAACTACAAAGAGTTATAATGAAGTTAATACATGTGTTTATATGTATGTAAGATTTATTAAAAGAAAAATTTTTGTTTGGTTGTAAAAACGTAGATTTGAAGAATAAGAGTAAAGAGAAAGAGCTTCGTGTATTGTAGACTTAATTCGACTTCGAGGTGAGTATATGAAGATTTTATATAATATTTTATATGTTAATATAACGTACATTATAACCTTTGAAAGATTGGTAAGATACATGATTAATGTATGCAAAATGATTAACAGAAAGATTTGGAGAATAAGAGTAAAGAGAAGGACCTTTGTGTATTGTAGACTTAATTCGACTTTATATGAAGATTTTATATAATGTTTTGTATGTTAATATAACGTACATTATAACTTTTGAAAGATTGGTAAGATACATGATTAATGTATGAAGAAATAATTAACGGAAAGAAGGGTTAGAAGTGTTAGACTTTAGCTTGGATGTGCAGGAAGTTGCAAAGGAAAGCAAAACAACAATTCTGGCAACCACCCGCAGTGGGACTCCAGAAGAGTTGTTTTGGTCGCAGTTGTTGTCCACTGCGCCACAGTGATGCCCATACCAATTTTTATTAGTTTTTAATGTAGTTTAGGTGTATGATTTGTACCCTAAACCATTGGTAAGTTATAGAGGAGTTAGAAATGACATTTATTTGTCGGGAAAGAGGAAAAGTCGACTTTCATTAGTCGGAAAGAAATGATATTAACTTGACATGCCATGAGGGTATGTATATGACTTTAAATAGTCAGGAAAGAGTAAGATACGAGTTTCATTAGTCGGGAAAGAGTAAGATACAACTTTCATTAGTCGGGAAAGAGTAAGATATTGGGAAAGAGTAATATACGACTTTAACTAGTCGGGAAATAGTAAGATATCGGGAAAGGGTAAGATATGACTTTAACAATTCGTGAAAGAAATATAAGACTTAAATTAGTCTTGAAAGATTTAAATTAACATAAAAAAGATGCACTCAATAGTTTTACGCTAATTTACTATGTTAATTGTATGTTTTGTAGGTAAACAAGGTATGTAAGGCAAAGCAAGCGAAAGAAGAAGGGGGACCTTAATGTATGAAGTTAAAATGTTTTCGTAACAGCTTACGCTCAAATTTGTAAAATAAGATGTTAACGGTTGTCTATCGTTAACTTATTTAATGAAGTAGTAACACTGTCGAACGTTGGTTAAATGTTTTGTAAGATATAAAAAAGAAAAAAAAATTGGTGTGCTTTTTGGTTCAGAGTGTTACATTCTCCTCTAGAATACCTTTAGAGCGTTTGTTTCACATAATGGAATGAAATCTAGACGGAATTAGAAATGAATTCAATTTCGTATCGTATTTGGTTGTCAAATTTACAGGAATTGAACATCCGGAATTCAAAAATTCATTCATTTGAATGAATTACATTCTTTGGGAGGAACCAATTGATTTTAATTTCATCCATTTCATTAATCTCCAAATGACCAAAATACCCATCTTTTAAACCGAAAATCGTCATATCTATTCATTCTTGCTTATTGTTTTTCTCTCGTAAAAATTTCTCTATATTAATAAAGAAAATTAAAATAAAAATTTAATTCGCCAAAAAGAATGAAAAATATTATTGCGTTTTTTTGTTGTTCTTGTTCAGTGTTTAAATATTTTTAATGGTTCTTGCATGTTAACTATTATTGTTGTGTTATTAATTATTATGCTTGATACTTGTATCGGTTTCAACATTTTTATAACATCCAGTTCTAGAATTTGTAATGATATTTGTGCCTACGTTTTCGATCGTTTATTATGGTATTAAACTAAAAAAATATGGTTGCTATTATACTCATTATTATGTTAATTAAGTTTAATAAAGTGGTTGTCTTTTTTCGTTTATTCCTACTTTGTATTGTGTTGAAGTGCATAACAATCACATAGTTTATACGTGTTTTTATGGCATAACAATGGTTGAGTTTTTCTAGTTTTTATGGTATTAAGATTATTAAATGGTACTTTAGTCATTCAACATAATTACATTCCAATTCATTTGAATGAAGTACAAACCAAACAGATAAATTGAATTGAATTCTATTGTAATTTCTCACAACCAAACGTGAAACATAATCAGATTCCTTCAAATTCAATTTCTAAGATTCTACAAATTTCATTCCATCAGAAAACATTTTTTGAAACAAACGCAACCTTACTCTCCAACCATCTACTCTAAAACCATACTTTATAAATTTTTTATCACGATATATAGTGACATGTGTTCTTTCGCAGATTTTTTTTTTTGTAAAACTCATATGTGCTCTTTCGTAGATAAAATTATTTTTAATTTTTCGCATATGTTTTTCGATGACTACCACCGTCGATCGTTGTAACCGCAACCACCAGCTTTTTCGTTAAAAATCATATGCTATTTAAAAAGATAAATTTTGTACCATCTCCATTGAAACATGAGTGATTTTTTAAAAACATAAGTTTTATATACAAAATACAAAACTTATGTTTTTAAATCACATAATTTTCTACGGAAGTGATGATGGTGGCGACGACGGATGATCGTTGAAAAATATATGTGAAAAATTAAATAAGATTTTAAGTACAAGTTTTGTATGCGAAAAAGCACATAATATTTCTACAAAAGAAATAAATAAATAAAAATTAATAATAATAATTAGTTAATTAAAATAAATAAAAATAAATAAAAATTATTTATTTGGTATTTTCAGTTAGTTCAGTTAATAATTAACTATAAAACTTAATTACAACTAATTGTAACTTAGAAAGTCTTGATTGACAAAAATTGCAACGAACTTCTTTAAAATAGGCACTACTAATCTTTTATTTGCATTTGGTAGCACATAAGTTACTACAAGCACAAATCATTTCCCTTGTGTAATAGAAGCATTTGTCATAGAATTTTCATAACTGAATCAATGAATATTTATTGCAAAATCATGAAACATCTTATTATAATTCTCTTTTAGAAAGACTACTAATACACACATAGTGTCGAACGATTTTGAAACTCTCAACCTCGTTCAAACCATTAACCTTAAAAAGGAGACCCAAACTCAGATACACACATACCCGTTTAGACATAGACTAGAAACGGTTTGATAACTTATTATAGTTTTTAATCTAGCAATTTGGGTATACCGTCTTTAATCGAGAATTTGAGCTCTTTTACAAACATATAGTTAAGCTAACATTCACAATCATCAAGTTTAAAACATCTACCGCCCACCCCGACCGCAATCCTCGTCCTCCATATGATACCTTTTGCATACTGCATCTGTGACAATTAATCGGCCATCTGAAAGCGCACACTTCCTCAAAACCAAAACAAACATAGAACTCAATCTTCTATAAAGAATCATCATCAACAACTAAAGTTTGATCAATACCAACATCAGACCCTTCCACCTAGCATCCAAGATCCATCATTTATTGTTTATAACGGCCACATAATATATACTTTTAGTAGGTTTTGAGCTTATAATTATTGCTTTATACATCATAAAGCATGCTAAGCTGGTAAGATTAAATCTTTAGACAAGTTAATTGGGTAATTAAATATTAGAACTACAACTACTCATTTAAAAACGAAATACGTGAACTTATTCCTCAATTTTTGATTTCTGAATCCACATATATATAGAACATGAAAAGCAAATCAAAGGACACTATGAAAAGTAAGAGATAAAAGCTTAATAAAACAATGAACATTAACGTGTTACTAAAAGTTACATTAGTTTTAAAACAATAATGGAACAATGGGTTAAATAGCATTAACTTTGGAAATGTTGACCAGCTCACGGACTTATCATTTGTCAGATTTAAAGACAAAATACATAAATAAGAAGACAAAATCGGAAACAAAAAGTAGATCTAGAAACGTTTATGAATTTAATCCGCACATCTGAATCTGCTGATGATGAATCCACAATCACACTGTAATAGCATCCAAACAAAAGAAAAAACAAGTAGAAGAAATGCATTTGACTTGCTACATAAACCAAAAAAAGAAATTTGACCAACAAAATAAAAAGATAGTGAAAACATGTGGACAGATCTATAGAAAAATCTAACAATCACCCATTTTCAGATATGGTTCATCACACATCATGCATTCAAGTCTACAAGGTGAAAATGACAATTACTAAAAGCAGAAAAATTTGAAGTTAGTGAAAGATAAAGTCCATGGGAAACTAATGACAATACACACCAAATAAGTCTCAAAAAGTATTGAATACTTGTTCTAAAACAAGAAATTTGGTTGATAAATAATTTATGACAAATAAAATTAAAAATTTCTGAAATTGGTTTTTGTTTTAGAAATTCAAATTACTAGATGGAATACCAAAAGATACTAAACTCAGATATGAACTTATTCATGGGAAATTACGAAAGTTGTCTAGATCATTAAAATCTACAGATAATTTTGTGACAAAAGATAACCAAAATGAGCATGAAAGTTAAAAAAACAAGTTTTTGGTTGCAAGAAGAGATGAGGGAGAGCTCCCTTCAATCCAAAAAAGAAGCATAAGATGGGTAATAAAGCTCCTGGTGTATGTAAGCCACAAATCATATACAAAAAAAATGATAAGATTTGAGGGATCCATAAACAAGCAGCTCTATAATCCCACTAGAATAGATCCTCTATTGGACCTTAAGGAGCTCTACTTCACCCATTAAACAAAACCAAGATATATGTACAAATGAATCTTGACCTAAATCTAGACACAAAGTACATCTTTATGTTTCTTTCAGGGGTATGACGTAAGCCCTTAATCAAGACTAGTTGATTTTCAAAAGAAACAAGTGGACAAAAACTAAGAAAAACACAGAAATCTAAACTAAGAAAACAACATATTTCATCTATACAAACAGGAATTTGCTTGTTTGATAGAAAACCCTAAATATTAGAGAGAGAAAAAGAGAGAAAGTAGTAGGTATGGAGTGTGAGAATGGTAGATGGATGAGAGAAATATATATATAAAAAGAATTTATGAGGGATGGTAAAATGGGTAAATAAAACAAGAGGGCGGTAAACACAAGACTGAAATTTCTTTTTCTTTTTCTCTTTTTTACTTTTACTTTTTCTTACATGAAGAAATCTAATAAATCTGAATCGTGATCTGTCAATCACACATACTGAAAAGTCTTGGGAAAAGGGACCGTTTTTTGTTTCTTTAAAATTAATCAGAGATTCCTCTTCATCTTTCAACTTCACATGCCATTCTTAATTTCAGACTTAATTTTTAGAAGTTAGATAGTTTTGAATTTTTACTGACTTATGTAATAATTTTTTAAAGATCTTAATTGGTTGTTATATTTTTTTTTTAAAGATTTTTTACTGAGTTATTTAATTTTTTTTTTTCTTTTTTTAGTTCTTTTTTATCAAAAAAGGAAAAATTAGTTTTGTGAAATATTATTGACAAATATTAATTCTTTCTAAATTATATGTATATAATATTTGCTTAAATACCTCAAAAAAAATATATATAGTTGAAATACATAGATATATGTCTTGATTCAATATGAATAACATTTATCTGTAAATACAAAATGTATAAGAATATAAGTTTAATCATTATTATTAAGAAAACGTTTTAAGTAGTTTTACTTATACTATACATATTTTTTCCTTTAGAGTCGATAAGATGTGTCTTATAAGATGTTACACAAAGGGATACCTATAGAGTCGATAAGATGTGTCTTATGCGACGCAGACTTGGACATTCTGGATCATTGTCTTCTAAATTGCTCTCGGGTTCGTGGTATTTGGTTAAGCATTTTCAGATGGTGGAAAGCTTCCCCTATGTACCCCACAGTGTTTTGAAACCCGGTTCGACCCGGCCGGTTGAACCGGTTGGACCGCTTTCGGCCAAAAAAACGGGTCAAAACAACCCGGGTTTTAAGGAAACTGAGAACCGGTCGAACCGGCGGGTTTTTAGACACCCGGGTCAACCCGGTTCGCTAATACCCGCCGGGTTTTGTTTTTTATACTATTTTTGAAAGTTAAAAGGTTATAATCTCGTAAGATTTAGGCCATTTAAAGTTTAAAACTTATAATCTCGTAAGATTTATGCTGGGTATAGTCTTTTGAAGCATAAATATTGTAATCTTAGTAGAAGTTATGCCTTATCAAGTATAGAGTATGAAACTTGTAATCTTTTGAAGTAAAAAGTTGTAATCTCTTATTTCTTGATTAGATAAACATGTTTCTTTGATGTTTTTATGCAGCAAAGGTTAGTATTTTGAACTTTTGACAGGGGATATTGGAAATTTTGGACATTTGCAGAGACCGGGTTGACCCGCCGGTTCAACCGGTTGGCTCGGTGACCCAGTGAACCGGTGGCTAGGACGGGTCGATCATTGACCCGGTTTTCAAAACATTGGTACCCCACTTCAGTTTGTGAGTTAATCACCGGTATCCCGTTGCAGACTCAATCTAAATGTTCTGTCAAATGCTTATGAGGAGTTTGCTTTGTGGCTATTTGGGCTATATGGAATTGGCGAAATAGGATAAACTCGACGCTGGATCACTCCGAGTTGGAGAAGATAAAAAAAGAAGATCTTTTCCCCTTCATTCAAAGGAAGACTCTTCTCTGGCTTCAGAACAGAAGTAAATGCAATAGCGTGGACTGGAAGACTTGGACTATAAACCCGTGTAGCAACATCACTTAGTTTTCATTTTTCGTGTTTTTTGCTTTTCTTTGTTCTTTCTTATTTTTTCCGTGTATTTTGTTGATTTATCTCTGTACATCTTGGGACTTTTTGACCTTTGGCAATATATATTTCTGCTTTTCAAAAAAAAACTTATACTATACATATTTACCTTTAAAAAAAGTATAAACTAATTGATTTTTCAAACATGTTTAAAGACATTAATGCAATTTGTTCTAAATCTTTTAACTTTAATAATGTGTTATAAGTAATTAATTTTAAGATCCTTTTAACTTGATTAATAGTTTTCTTTTTTTACCTGGTTTGATTTGATACAATGTATGTAAGTAATTTTAAGCTACGATTAATAGTTTTCTTTTTTCCTAGTTTGATTTGATATGCAATTAAGATATGATTATTAATTTTACGGTGTAATTGAAGATTTTGTTTAAAGACAATAAATGGCTGACATCCAGGTTAAATGAATACTTTTATAGTTCTTATATAATATACGTGTTTGTACACGTTAATATACATATATTTCTTCTAAATTAGAAATTTTTTAAATTTTATATATAAGCTACATAATCTTTTTCTTACAAAAATTAATGCAATTTCTTCTGAAATTTTGCATCAATAATGGATTACACTACATGTAATCTTTAACTAACTCGCAACCCATTTGACTAATAACATATTTGTAAAAAACGATTACTTACTTTCACTAAACTAACTTGACGAAAGATTGTTAAGTTTGGTAAAACTAGGTATCATCATTTTTTGATAGTTTTACCACACATATCTTAAGGCTTGTTTGGTTGACATATTTGATATAAAAATTAAGAAAATAAATTCTAAAAAGTAAATACCTAAATATCATTTACACTCCTTAAAATATAAACTTTATATGTTATTTTATGTCTTTCTTTGAATATAAACATTATCTCTAAGTATCTATTAAGCATGTTTTTAACTACATATATAAGAGATTCGGCTTGGACCCAAGTTATAAGTTTATGAACACACCCTAATTCCCATTTATCTACAAAAGAAAAATAAAATAAGTAACAATTTATACAAATTTAATCATTCATAAATTAATGGTTATGAATTTTACAAAATAATTGAATATTTTGATTCAATACTTTACTTCTATATAATGTTATTTGAAAAGGTTTAAATTAACTTTACATAGTAATCAACTTATTTTCCTTGTTGTTTGATTAATTGTTTTTCACATAAATTGAGTGAATGCTTAGTTTAACGACGTTAGTGCAATTCCTAATGAATTGTACACTTAATAATGGATTGAAAATAATAGTTAGCATAGTTTTTGTGACTTGTTCGTCACCGATTTGAAAACAAAACTGACCTGAAACTAAGATAGTATTTATTTTTTTAAAATTCAAATTAAATAAAAATAAAAGTATAGTGGTTGTGACGAAAGGATTTTCGGATTGATGAAAACCCCAAATATCAATAAAACTTTAATAATGATCCTAAATAAATCGAAATCTTAAACCATATATATCTTTAAACCAAGACAAAATAAGTAAAGAGTGAAAAGATGAATGGTAAGTGTAGTTGATGGAATGAGGAAGAAAAAAGGTGGTTATTGATGGGTTGTGGAGGTGAAGGTACAAAAGAAAATGGAAAGACAACTCTAACGGTCTAAAGATGTTAAAAAGGATTATAATTGTTATGATTATGGTTAAAAGAACTATTTTTGGTAAAGAATTTTCTAATAAGGACCGTAATTGCCATTATGAAAATCTTCGAAGCTATAAATGAAAACTTTTAATAAAATCTTTAAATTTATGTTAAGAAAGCATATTTATGCAACGTGTGAGTTTGTGTATGTTTCCGTGGGTTTCAAAAGAAAGAAAATATTTATATTATTTTTAAAATAGAAAAATAAGGATTACGAGTTCGTTATTAGTCGAATTAATAAATAGAAAGCGACATATTACTCTTGGGGTAGAGGAGAACGTCCTGACATAAACGGAAGTTGAAACCAACGAGTTTTGATTCGGAGTTATCCCAAGGTAAAACTCGTTTAAAAAACTTATTTATAAGTTGTTATCGATTTATATGATATTGGTATAATTTTTGTTGAGTTTGGTTAAGTTCGGAAAAACTGTAAATTGATATTTTGTCGGAGATAATGAAGTAGTTGACTTAGTCCAATTAGCGACTGGAGTGAGCCAAAGAACTGAACGTCCCAAAATTATTAACGGACCAGAAATGTAATAAGTTTTGTTCTAGGACCATTTTGTAACGAAACCGGCATTTTGGGTTATAATCGTTATTATGGAAAAGTCTAAGGTTTGTTTTGTATATATAAATTAATATATATCAAAATGTTATATAAAAAGAAAACTTCAAGTAAAGGAAACATACGTTTTGTGTGTGCCCGTGTGTGTATTCGAGAAAGAAAAAAAGAGGCGTAAGATATAGTCGGTTCCTCCATTTCGATTCCTTCGATTGTTAAAACGTTGTCGGATAATCAAACGAATCGTATATTCGGACTCCTGGAGTTGTAAGGAATAAGTTGGTATTGTCGAAAGTTGATTTCGTGAAGATTAGTTTCGAACCATACGAATGCCCACTTCGTTTTCGGAAGGTATAACGCGATTCTTACATCAATATGTTGTTTATATGTTGTTTGTTTTTGTTTAGAAGCATTTTGATTAATTTTGGTAAAGTTTTATAAACCTGCAACTCGAGGTTGTTCGTGGGGAGACGAACATGGTGAAATGGCTTTACGTCGTAAGGGCGAGTTAACCCTTGTTGACTTTTGTTGACCAAACATCCATTACGCCGTAAGCCTTGGCCCTTTACGCCGTAAAGGTGGTCCGAAATTAATAAAATGTGATTTTATTTTAGTGTCGTTAATGTGTTATTCTGGCGATACTATTAGTGTTACTAATTCAGATTAAGATTTGAATTAGTCGTAATCCTTTAGTTTGAGTTCGATTGAAATTGTAACATAGTGTGAATAAATGTTACATTAAACAATATTACGGGTGTTTATCTCGGAAGAGAAGCTTGAGATTTAAGCGGATTCAAGGTGAATACAATATGGTTTTTGTTAAACTGAGCATTATGACAAAACGTTGTTGAAACATTAAAATAATATTTATAAGTGGTATTTTGATCAAATATTGATAAACCCAATACAAGATAACTTGTTTTATAAAAATGAGTAGTTGTAACTACTCGTGTTCGGTTTAATGTACATTGCGATGAAGTACATTTTCGTTTAAATATATGTGTTATATAATTGTTATTGTTGTTATTTGTTTTATGCATTTTAGGGAGTATGCCTTAGTTTTGCATAATAGGCATTTAACTGATTACGAGTAGTGTAAGTGCTCGTAGATATGTGTTGGCGAAACCTAGTACCATTAACTAGGAGCTAAGTGCCAGCAATTAAAGATGGTTGCGGGAATTCTAGACCTCCCTTGCAACACGAGGTATTGGGACGTGATCCCATATTGGAGTAATGTATGACTATTAAAATGTGTCAATTGGGGACGTCACGTGGGAGTGGGGAGGTGTAATAAGACGAAACATCGTGGAACCCTACTTAACGACAACACATTGATTTGCAAATTCGGATTAGTGAAAGTGTATATTTCGGGTTACTATAAAGATTCAGAGTTGCGCCCTAATGTTTATAATAATATGCAGAAATGGGTGAGTAGCGAACGGGGTAATAACTTTAGGGCATAAGAGGGACCCTATTATGGTTGACACGTAGGGAATTATAGACCATAGTGAACTTATAATTGATCATTGAACTATTATGAATCTGAATTGTGAGATATTCATATATGATGTTAATGATTTGTGTTGGGAAAAACAATGATCTATCCCAAGATTAATAAATCTGTTAAACAAAGTCTGAGTCTGAGTGACATGAGTCTGAGTGACTCAGTCTGAGTGACATGAGTCTGAGTGACTCAGTCTGACTAACTCAGACTCATGAGAGAAGTTAGGCGTAATTTCAGGCAGTCTAGTTAGTGAATATCTTTTAGATGTTTAAAAGATTCTCTTAGATTGATCCTTATCAAACTCACTATATTGTGTATAAATAGTGAGTTTGAGTCTTGTAATCGATACAACTTTTACGGGAATATAACTGTGTGTTATTTTCATTGTTTCAATATTATAATTCCGCTATAATATATACCGAAACTGAGTAATAAATCGATATATAACAATTAACGTCTAAATACTTATTTGTTATTGATTTGCCATTGTTTGGGATCTTAGTGAGACCTAACAACTGGTATCAGAGCAAATAAGATTTAAATTTTAATAAATTTATAAATCTTAAACGATCAATACCTAAAATCTTAAAACAATGTCATCATCTTCAAACATAACCACAATGGCTGGAAAAGGAATTCCTGTGTTCACTGGTCATAACTTTGCACATTGGAAGCTTAAGGCTGAGTGGCATTTATCAGGAATTCATGAAGAAATGATAAGAGTCATAACTGAAGGACCCATAATTCCAGGTAAACAGATTGATGAAGTGAAAGAAGGTGATAAAGTTGTCCAACGTGCCAGATGGGTTCAAACTGCCAAATCTCAATGGACAGATCAAGACAAGCTCTTATTCAATCTTGATCCCAAAGCCAGAAGCATTTTAGGAAATGCAGTGTCAGAACAAATCTTTTCTAAAATTGCAGGCTGTAAAACAGCTAAGGAACTATGGGACACATTAATTGTGTCTTATGAAGGTGTTCCAGTTGTAAAAGAGCAAAGACTGAACAGTCTCATTAGAAATTATGAGAATTTCTATATGAAAGAAAAAGAAACTTTGGCTGATGTTCATAGCAGATTTCAGATTCTACTAAATGATATGTCAGCTCTGGGAGTGACAAAAGATGATGATGATATATGTAAGAAATTTGTTGATATATTACCTAACAAATTTGAATCTGTTATCACATCACTTGTAGTAAGTGAGAAGCTGTCCACCTACAAGCTTCCAGGACTCTTTGGTCTATTGTTAAACTTTGAAGAATCTCAAGAAAGAAAGAAGCTCAATAATAGAAGAACTGCAAAGGACCCAGAAGCTGCATTAGTTGCAACAAGCAGAAGGAATAAAGAAATTTATTCTCAAGCTGACTCATCTGAGTCTGAGTCACACTCAGACTCAGAATCTGAAAATGAATCTGAAGTCAAGAAACTAAAGAGTCAGCTTGCCCTGTTGACCATGAAGATTGAACAAAAGACAGGCTACAAAGGCAAGAAACCTTTTGATCTGAAAAAGGTAAAATGCTTCAAATGTAGCGAATATGGACACATGGCTGCTGACTGCAAAGTAAAGAATGCCCAGACTGAGCATATGGTCGAAGTTGATGAAAGGGCCCAAAGATACCGAAACAAGTATCTAAAATACAAAAAAGGCAACAGCTCCAACTCTCAAAAGTCTCAAACTGAACAAAGAGCATTCTTTGCTGAAGAATGGTTGGATGAAGAACTGTCCTCTGATGAAGAAGAAGTGGTAGATCAGTGCTTGATGGCAATAGTGGAGGAAGCTACTGAAGCTGAGAAATCCGCCTCTCAGTTCGAAAAGGATCTAAAGGAAGTGATGTGTAAAATCGAGTCTTAAATTTAACCGACTATTTCACGCAATTACACACTTATAGGCAGTGGACCTATTCGTATGTAATATAGTTTAATAGTAAGTATAGGTTCGTTCGCAGGGACTAATTTGTTTTTATATTCGAATAAATAATACTAATTGTTTTTGGGGGTTTTTATCGTAACTAAAATTGCAAGTAATTAATAAAAAGAGTGATTAATTAAAATCGAGCGAAAAGTAATTGATTAAATCAAATAATAAAGAGAATACACTTGTTTGACACTTCACCTATTTTCCGTTAATTTTACAAGATCGATTGTTGTTTCAACTTCTAAGATATAATAAAAGTCCTTCCGAATCTTTTATTAACTTTAATTATCTCTACTTACACCGTTCCTTCCGAATACAGTTAATAAATATTAATAATCAAGCAATAAGTATCAAGCCTGTTTTTAGTGATTTAACCTTATAGAGTTTCCTTCCGAATAACTCCTCTAACTATCAAGTCCTTCCGAATCTTAATACTTAGACCTACTCACTTAAATTTAATTACCTAAGTTGTTATTACTAAGTCCTTCCGAATCTTAATAATTTTAAATCGATTATAGACCGACCGATTATTTCATAAAACTTATCTAACCTATCTAGATTCCTTCCGAATACCTAGAATGTTGATCAAACAAATTAAATATAAACAACTATGATAACATATTAAAATTTAAGCAAATAAGGATCGACGGTTAAACACAAAAACATAAAACAATCGAAAACGTTAAATAAACATCAAATAGGATCCGTTGTTCAAACAAGCATAAAGAGAGTTTAGCTACTCATAACGTGGTCTGAAAAAGTAATTAAAGTGTTATAAAACATGCTGGAAAAATAATGAAAACAAGAAAAGAACAAACGAGGGAAATCGCCGAAAGTGTCGTGATCGCCGATTGCCGAAAATATGATCTTCCTTGCCTTGAAAACTTGCTTCTAAACTTAATAACAGCTCCAGAGACGTGAGAATAATAATGAATGAATGAAAATCTGGCTGAATTAATCTTGTATTTATAGGCAAAATCAAGGTGGAAATCGTCTTCGACTCGAATTAGAATTTCTTGTAATTATCCATGTTATTCTTTCCCGTTTGTAATTATCTAAAAATAAACTGCGTCTGAATTTCGCGAGGGACGGGCGTCCCTCAAAGTGTAACGGGCGTCCCCCGCTTCCCTCACAATTTCTCGTTTTTAGTCCCGTTTCTTCCGCCATTTCCACTACCCGATCATGTAAACCTGTAAAATAGATAGAAACACTTTTCCACACGATTAAATGTAAAAACCTAGCCTATCCATCATGTTTACTATGAAATGTGACACAATATCGCATATAAATATATATATAAATATGCGATATCAAATCCCCCCAAACTTGTCTTTTTGCTTGCCCTCAAGCAAAAACTGTTTTCAAATTAATTATCAAAGCCAAAATAAACATAACCAAACTCCTCACGATTTTTATGGGAAGTAAAATCACACAATCTCTCAAACTAATCTAAAAGGGTGTGTAAAATATCTCTGTAGAATCGCTCAATTGCTCAGTCATGGTGAATATTCTATCATAGGCTTGATAATGTATCACTTCTCCACCACTAGAGTCTAGGTACAACTAAACGGGGACTTTTATTCGGGTTATAATATACAGGTAAAGACATGTGAAAATATATAATGGAGTCTAAAGGGGTTAAATAGAATAATACAACTTAGATTAAATCCGAACTAACTATAATCTCGAACGTACTGGATTGCTTAATTTTCCTTCAACTTATACTTTTTCTCCGAATATACATGTATCGTAAATAATACACGACTCATAATACACTATTTCTCTTAAAATCTACAACTAATTTTTTTTTTTCGCTTTTCTGTTTTTTTTTCGATTTTTTTTTCTTTTTCACTTTTTCTCTTTTTTTTCTTTCTTTCAGCCTAGTACATGCCTTACAAAATAATATTTCTCGTGGTAAGTACACATGCTCAAAAGGCTAATAATCACTATATATTTTTTTTTTCTCTACTATATCTCCAAATACAATAATAATAATACAAGGCAATAATATAACTTTTCTCCAATGCCTTAATAAGCTTCAGTGTCACTTAATATAATAATAGCAATCAATAAAATCAGTTCGGACTTAATCTAAAAAGAAACGAAAATAAGGCGAGTGTACAAAATAATATAATAGTGTTTAGAAACGAAACGGTTTAGGCGCAAAGTGGTTTACTAGAGTTTCTAACACTAAAAATAAGTGTTACAAGGGTTAGGCGGAAAATATATAAAAATATAAAAGAAACGAAAAATGGCTAACAAATGGTTAATCCTAATTTGTCCCTAAGTTGTACCAAATCACACTAAGTTACCCTAATGCAATTGCTCATACGTGGTCTCGAAATGTATAACAATGTCAAGTTCTAAAATCATCCCCATCGGCACACTCAAAGAAATGAAAAAGATAGCATTAAAAATAAATGCTTCTAATAGGCTCAAAAGTCTCACTATTTTCTCGAGTGGGGTATCAAATGCGTCTGGTTATGCTTAAAGTTTAAGGTGTTTACCGACTAGACACGTTATATTTTTTTTTTCTTTTTTCAAATTTTCAATTTTTTTGGATTTTCTGGTTTTTTCTGACTCAAAAATGTACAAAAAAAAAACACAATTCAACACGATGGAAACTAAGCTAAGGGTCGAAAAATAACAGGTAAAATTTCCCGATGACCCCCCCAAACTTAAGTAACACATTGTCCCTAATGTGTTTACGACTCAAAACTAAGGGAAATTATACAAAAATTAGTCCTAAAAAGAAAGAAAATAAATACAAAAAGTAGAAAGGTAGAAAAACAGAACCCGTTTGTGTAAATATGACGTTGAGATGCGGTGTGCTGTGTGTAATTCTCGGTAGCAACTGGTGTAATGTGTGTGTGTAGTGAGGAGCTAGCGCGGGACGGGAGTCCCAGATTCCGGGACGGGCGTCCCTCGGGTAGGGGACGGGAGTTCCAGTTTCTGGGACGGGGGTTCCAGTGAGCATGTAATTTCGTGCAAAGTTTTGTGACGGGAGTCCCTGGTTCGGGACGGCCGTCCCGTATTTTTTTTTTTTTTTTTTTATTTTTATTTTTTTACCTGTCTAAAACAAACATTAAAAAGTCCCAACAATAGAAAAAAGAAAAGATAACGAGAAAGGGAAATAAATGAACGAAAAATTTAACTACTAAAGAAAAGAAAAACAAACCCGGGTTGCCTCCCGAGAAGCGCTAAGTTTTCGACCGAGTCGTTAGCTTGACTCGATATGCCTCTTGATTAGGTGTTGATGGAATAGAATCCATCCTCAATCATCAGCCCGTTTTCATTATCTTCTTCGTGGTATAGTTTGACTCGTTGCCCAGAAACGATGAATGGTTGTCCGCCTTCTCTCCACAACTCGACATATCCGGAAGCATAAGCCTGTTTGACGGTATACGGTCCTGTCCACTTCGAGCGTAATTTAGGAGCCTTGAATTTGTACTTTGATTGAAATAAAAGTACTTTATCGCCCTCCTTGAATTCTTTACGACGAATTTTACGATCGTGGAATTCCTTAGTTCTCTCCTTGTATAGGCGGGAACTTTCGTAAGCCTGTAACCGTAATTCATCCATCTCGTGAAGTGGTAAGAACCGCAAATCTTTTGCTAAATCTATGTCAATGTCGCAGAGCTTCAATGCCCAGTACGCCTTATGCTCGATTTCCACCGGAAGATGACATGTTTTCCCGTAGAGTA
Organism: Senecio squalidus; assembly: GCA_910822075.1. Taxonomy (NCBI): domain Eukaryota; kingdom Viridiplantae; phylum Streptophyta; class Magnoliopsida; order Asterales; family Asteraceae; genus Senecio; species Senecio squalidus. Next base: position 47,650,524 of record CAJVGC010000589.1, on the reverse strand, counting down.
GTCGATACGGGGTGGTTCCAATTGGTGTTTTATACGCCGTCCTGAATGCCCACAATGCGTCCTCCAGCTTCCTTGACCATATATTGGGATTATTGTTGACCGTCTTTTCCAAAATTCTTTTGATTGCGCGGTTTGTATTTTCCACTTGCCCGCTAGTTTGAGGATGATACGAAGTTGCAAACCGGTGATTTACTCCATATCTTTTCAAAGCTTTTGCAAGCTGAGCGTTGGCGAAGTGGCTTCCTCGATCACTGATTAATGCCTTTGGCACTCCAAACCTGCAAAATAAACTTTTAAGAAAATCAACAACCACGTTAGCATTGTTAGTCGGTAATGCTTTAGCTTCAACCCATTTAGAAACATAATCTACAGCAACTAGAATGTAAATATTTCTGTTTGAGGGTTTGAAAGGGCCCATAAAGTCGATTCCCCAGATATCGAAAACTTCACAAACTTGGATCCCTTGCTGTGGCATTTCGTCCCGCTTCGTGATATTCCCTTGGCGTTGGCATGCGTCACAAGTGTTTACGAGAGTATAGGCTTCCTTGAAAATTGTTGGCCAATAGAATCCTGCATCATAAACCTTTTTCCCAGTTACCGTTGGTCCATAATGTCCTCCGGTGGGTCCATGATGGCATTTGTCACACCCCGCTAAAGCGGAAACACGGGAATGTGAAGAGCCAAGATATCATCACACGAGTTATAAATAAAACATACGGTTTCAAGTCATTTCGAATAAAATATGAGTTTACAGTTTAAAGATAACCAAGCATTAAAAGTACATAACGAGACAACATAGCAAATTGTTTGATAAAAATTCCCAAAAACATAATCAAAATAGGTCTTCTCCCGATTCATGACTTCACGTGACGTTCAAACCCATCCACATAATGCACTTCGTATCTTACATTTGATTTCCTGAAACAAGAGATAAAGTGTCAACTACAATAAAGTAGTGAGTGAGTTACAGTTTTCTAGTCCTCGACTAAAAAGAGTTTGAGTTAAGTATATCTATACTTAGAAGTTTATAAAAGTAGTACAATACTTAAAGATAGTTTCGATCCCAAAAGTTGCTCAAAAGATAGTTCGAACCAAGACAGTTGTTTAAAAGGATGTTGCGGAAGTCGTATAACTCTATACGCGCAATATAAGTAAACTATTGATTGAAATCATGTATAACGACTACTTGGCATAATAACTTAAGTGTTCACACTAAACCGATTAACCAACCGTGAGGCCCCTTACCCCGCACTACTTACGGGGAGTCATTTCTGATCGAGTAATATGTACTTAAGCTGCCGCCTAAGCAAGGAACGGTTCTTTCCTAAGTATCGATACCCATAATTACTAAACGGCTTAACAAAGCTAATAGTGTGACGAAAAAAATTAGGCACTAATGTTATTTTAAGACTAGTAGTAGTCACTTACGAATAGTTATATCCCTCAAGAGTCATGGTAGTTATATGATCAATCAAAGTTCATACGAGTGCCGAGTATGGCAATAAATAAATTAAATACGATGCCGAGTGTGGCAAAAGTAATACATTTATAAGAGATTTGAACTAGCAAGCCAATTAAAAAGGGGGCAAGCCATTAAGCCGAATAAAGGTGGCAAACCATTTAGCCGAAAAAGGGTGGCAAACCATTTAGTTTATGTTATGCCAAAAGGGCAAATAAAACTGTTTTCGCATACAAGTTCTAGAAAACGTTCAATAAGAGTTCAATAGTAATAGAAGTTCATAATAGTTCCAAGTTCGTTTAGATCTCTTGTTTCCCCCAAAAGATGTTAGAAAACAGTAAATAAGTGGGGATGTAACTCACGAGAAAATGAGGTGGTGAAAAGATAGCTCGGACGAAGGTGAGTCGGTTCTGACGAAAATCCGGCAGAGCTTCCGCGCTAAATAAAGAATGCCCAAAATAACAAATCACTTTCCCGCTTTACAAACTGAACTCGAATATGTGAAATGAATCTAATGAATCACAAGGACTTACGCTAAAGCGAGAGAGTAGTACTAGGAGTGTGCGTGGAGTGACCGGAATAGGAATCGGAATCGCGTGAACCTAAATTATACCGAATATGAAACTGTCAGATTCTGATGTTGTAATATTTTATAAAAATAACATAAAAATCACATTCTGGAATACGAAGTCATAGGAACTGGATTCGTCTCAATCCGACAGTTTTTGAAGAAGTTAGAGTCGTTTACGTATTTAACGCGTTTTAACCGTAAAAACAGTAAATAATAGTAGATTAACTCCAAAAATTCCAGTAAAATCTGTAAAATCATATTTTGATAGATTCTAGTCTATGTCAAATTTTTGTAAGCTGATAAATTCGTTTGGTATGTTTTCTAGAAATTCAAGATTAAATCAGATTAAATACTGTAATATTCATAATAAATCGAAAAATAGGAGTTAGGTTCCCAATTTTTGACAGTAAGCTACATTTTACAGTTTACATCTTTGGTCAAAATTTCGTAATTTTTACATGTAAGTTTGGTTCTTTACAGGTTATGGTACTCGGTTTGGAGAAATAAGCTAAAGATCGCGTCTTATACCGAAAATACAAATTTTCCGCAAATCTGACCTTGGAATGCGCCGCCATTCACTAGGAATGCGCCGCATTCGTTTGCAGGTTCATGGCCAAAATCGTTTTTATGCTAAAAATTGGTATTTTGATGGTGGATTTCGACATGCAATGATAGATGCATCCAAATACTTGATGTTTTACAGTTTATATCGAGTTTTCAACCACAAATTCATGGATCTAAACATCCTTTTTATAAAAACCCGTTTTTGTATATAAATGGTCATAAATCATCATGAAAACTCATTTTTAGTTGTTAGATCGTACATGCAACGAATATATGTTGTAAAAACAGAAGATTTAAAAGAGTTTTACCAAATGGATGATGATTTGAAGAAGGTGGAAGTGTTCTCTTGGTGATTTTTGACCCAAATTGCTAGAAATCGATTTTTAACCCAAGTAGATGAAAGCTCCTTTCTTCCTTCTTGTTTATGAACGATTTGTGGTGTTTTTATGCGATTATAATTCTGGATTTTTGAAGTGAAATCACTGGAAATGAATGTGTGTGTGGGTGTTCTTGAGAGAATGCAAAGGAGAGAGAGAGAGAGAGGCAAATAAAGGGTGTTTGTATGTGTTGTATGTGTTTGTGTTTTGTTTTAAGTTTATATGATGTAAAAGGGGTGTTTATTGGACTTTTAAAAGAGCTATGGGCTCTAAGAACCTGGACCAAATCGTTGGTTTGGGTTTTGGTCCGTTTAGTTAAACTTTATAAAAACACAAACATTGCTGAACTAGCCCCGAATGCGGCGCCATTGGGACAACAGGCGGCGCATTCGGGCTTGTTTCAGCCTTGTTCGTTTTTCGTTTGTTCCATTGTTAAGCGCTTTCGTTAGTTGAAAGTTTCCGGTTATTTTTGATAGGAACTTAGACAAGTTCACTAAGTGTTTACTTGGTATTAGGATTCGATTATGTGATTCCGAGTTCGATTCCGACACACCCGAGCTTACGGGACAAGTATTAAAAGATCAATTCGAGTTAAGACATAGGTAGAGGATGCGGATTTCATCTGAAATAGGACGGTTGTCACAGCATTCGTTCAAAATTTTCCGAGTTTCTTCTCCGTATACACATCTACGCACCATTCCATCAGCACATCTACGGAACAAGTATGGCGAGTCCCAGTAGTAGTACTTTGCATCCGAAATAAGTTTCTTCCTCTGTTGATAGGTTAGGTCTTTGTTGATGACTTTTCCGACTATATAGTTCGCAATGTCCGCGAACCATGGGGTGTAACTGTCTGTGTTACTGATATAGGCCAGCATCTCCCCTGGAAAAGCGTCATCTATGTCCTCTTCCTTCAACTCCCCCAAACTTGGGTTCTCCAATCGGCTCAAATGATCCGGAGCGACATTTTCAGCCCCTTTCTTGTCTTTGATTTCGATGTCAAATTCCTACAACAATAAAATCCAACGAATTAATCTAGGTTTAGCATCTAATTTAGAAAATAAGAATTTTAAAGCAGAGTGATCCGTGAAAACAATTGTCTTGCTCATCACTAAATATGAGCGGAATTTATCAAAGGCAAATACAACGGCCAAAAGTTCCTTTTCCGTAGTGGTATAATTCTGTTGGGCTTCGTTCAGTGTTTTGTTGGCGAAGTAGATAGGTCGAAAATGTTTATCGATCCGTTGCCCCAAAACAGCTCCCACTGCGAAATTACTGGCGTCACACATTAGCTCGAAAGGTTGAGACCAATCCGGTGCTACCAAAATAGGTGTATTGGTGATCCGGTCCTTGAGTATCTCGAAAGCTTGTAAGCAGTCCTCTGAAAAGTTGAAAGCTACCTCCTTCTCTAAGAGTTTCGTCATAGGACGAGTAATCTTGGAGAAATCCTATATAAATCTTCGGTAGAATCCTGCATGTCCCAAAAAACTCCGAATTGCCTTCTCGTTCGTCGGTGGTGGTAGTTTGGAAATGACCTCGATCTTCGCTTTGTCTACCTCTATCCCAGCTTTTGAGATTTTGTGTCCCAATACGATTCCCTCTCGAACCATGAAGTGGCATTTCTCCCAGTTGAGGACCAAGTGTGCTTCCTCACATCTTCCCAACATCTGATCTAAATTCTTCAAACAGTTGTCGAAAGAATCTCCGAAAACTGAAAAGTCGTCCATAAACACTTCCATTGTCTTCTCCACCATATCCTGAAAAATAGCTAGCATACACCGTTGAAAAGTGGCTGGTGCGTTGCATAGGCCAAATGGCATTCTCCGATATGCGTAGGTTCCGAACGGGCATGTGAATGTGGTCTTTTCTTGATCTTCGGGATCGATGGGGATCTGAAAATATCCTGAGAATCCATCCAAGAAGCAGTAGAACTCATTTCCTGCTAGTCTCTCGATCATCTGGTCCATGAACGGTAGTGGAAAATGGTCCTTCCTGGTGGCCTCGTTCAGCTTGCGGTAGTCGATGCAAACTCTCCATCCGGTAATTGTCCTTGTTGGCACGAGCTCGTTCTTCTCGTTCATCACCACGGTCATACCTCCCTTTTTCGGCACACAGTGAATGGGGCTAACCCATGGGCTATCTGAAATAGGGTAGATAATACCTGCATCCAACAACTTCACAACTTCCTTTTTAACGACATCTGTCATATTCGGATTTAGCCGCCGTTGTCTTTGAACAACGGGTTTTACATTATCATTAAAATTTATTTTATGTTTGCAAAAATCGGGGCTAATTCCGGGTATGTCAGATATGCGCCAAGCAAAGGCCTTTTTATGACCCTTAAGGACTGTCAATAATCGAGCTTTTCGTCACCCGAAAGTGATGACGAAATAACAACCGGTAATAAATTAGTACCTTCAAGAAAAGCATATTCTAAATGTACCGGTAATTGTTTTAGCTCCAAGTCGGTTGGTGGTGACTCGATGGAAGATTTGATCCTCATGCTTTGGTCCAACTTCAGTTCTTCCTTAACTTCAACCTCCACTTCCTCGATCTTCTCGTCTTTCAACTCCTCCTCCAAGAGTTTTCTATCTCGAGAATTTACTGCCAATCTAATTCATCAAACACATCAATCCGAAAACAGGTTTCATCAGTAGAATAGAATGAGTCATAGCTCTATCTAAATTAAAAACAATTCTTTCATTCCCAACCCCTAATGAAATTTGCCCATTTTTCACCCGAATAATTGCGTCAGCGGTGTTTAGGAATGGTCGTCCAAGGATTAGTGGAACAGAGACATCCTCATCCATCTCTAAGATCACGAAATCAACCGGAAAGGTGAATTTTCCCACGTTTACTAGCATGTTCTCAGCAATTCCTAATGGGTACTGAAATGATCTGTCTGCTAGTCGAATACTCATCCTGGTTGGTTTTAACACTCCAATGGCGAGTTTAGCATATAGTGAATACGGCATCAGGTTTATACTAGCTCCTAAGTCTGCTAAAGCACTGCAACTGTAGGTATTACTGAAGTTGCACTGAATCAGAAAGCTCCCTGGATCATCCAACTTGGGTGGTATCGTCCAAGGCTGAACATTCTGTGTTAGGAATGCGGCTTGCTCCTCCGATGGCTTTCCTTTGTTTGTGACCAATTCCTTGATGAATTTAGCGTAATTTGGCATCCCTGCAATCAAATCTACAAGAGGAACGTTAATATTAACAGATTTAATCATGTCACAAAATTTACCGTACTGCTCCCTCATTCTTGCTTTTCGTAATCGTTGAGGATATGGA
>CAJVGC010000589.1:47567402-47644159 GCA_910822075.1 Senecio squalidus | reverse complement strand
CTACTACTCTTCCTGCCACTTCACGTGATAGTGTCCTTTTGGCCGCCTATGTCAGTACTTTATGTCAGTGGCCATGTGATACCTGACACGTCTTCTTTTGATGTCTTTTTATTTGGGGTTGACGTAGCTTCGGTAAGCTTCCGGAGGGTGGTTACCGAAGCACAAATAGTGAGTAGTTACTTTTTGGAGTATATCTATATATACTCCAACATGCCCCCCCCAGTCTAGTTTGACGGAGCTCTTAGCACCGTTACACTAGACTTTTTTAACACTATTTGCTTCCGTTGCCTTTTGTCGTGGTCATTAATGGAAGTCATTTATGTGTCGTCTTGATAACCCCAAAGGGCAAAAAGTGTCTGCGTCAGTTATCATTACCTATGTCACTTCTCCATAAATGCCGCCGCTTCTTCCTCACGCGCCTGACCCTAGGACTTCCTTTGACCATTATGTCCTTCTTGTCAGTTGCACGTGTTCCCAAATTTCGGATTTCGCGCCTATCTTGCGCCCTTCGGCTACTTGCGCTGATTTTTCCCTATTTAAACCCAAATCCCATTTTTCCTTTACCCATTTACTCTTTCCTCTAAGAACCCTAATTTTTTTCTGTTTCTTTCTCTTACCCCCATCATTGCTCGCTGTTTTATTTATACTCCGCCCCACATAATGGGTAATCCGATCTTTCGAGTTCTTATTGCACCCTTGTTCATAAGGAATTTCAAGTTTTGCGCTAGTTATGAAATCTGCCAATTGGGGCGCCTCTGAACCCATATGAACAACACGGTGGTGGATTGCCCCGGGGAAGATCGCCCTGTATTGTAAATGGTTTGATTTTCGAACCTCCGTCTGCCTTTACTGAGTTCTTTCTTTCAGTGATTGAGCATTACCGGATCTCCCCTGCTCAGATGAACCCGTTGGGTGTTCTTCGAATATGTCTTTTGAAATCTTATGCCGGGCGCTGGGTTTTGACGCTACTTTAAACTTGTGGCGTCAGTTTTTTAAACTAGCCGTAATGGCGATTGGTTCATGGTGGAGCGCCAGGCAAGGAACGACCTGGTTGACAAGGATTGCTTCTTTTCATTCCTACTGGGCTAAAGAAGTGGAAGGAGTCCTTCTTTTGGATAAATGCTTGCCGTTGCTCCTATTCCGATGGCCTGGCGATCCGTTACTGCTGGGGGCTTTAAGGATGATGCTCCGGCTCTTTCAGATGTGGAGAGGGCCAAATAGAACTTATTTTGGCGAACCCCATTCATCTTCGCCCTTATCCTTCAGAGGTACTAGTCCTGGCTGGTGTGAGCCGAAACTGGATTCCATGTGCCAGAAGCCCACTATTGCTGTTGGAGTCAAAGTAAGTTTCCTTTCTTTTTCCGTTGTCTTCTACTTAGTTTTTGCCGTTATAGTTTTTGTATTTATGTTGTCCCTGCTTTATTTTTCAGCTTTGACGTTGCTCGAGTATCTGAAGCTTGACGATGTGAGCAACGTTCATTTTCCACGAGTTGTGCTGGAGGCTGATGAGAAGGGCATACTTGAGCAAGTCAGCGGAAAGTTCGTGGAGCCTTCTGCTACCATCCGTTCGTTGCTTCCTGTTGCTGCAGTGACGGAGGAGGTGGTGGCTGAAGCTTCTGCTCCAAGGCAAGAAAGAGAGCTAGAACCGAAGCTTCCAGGCAAGCCTCGTCGGCATAAGAAAGCTGCTCGAAAAGGTACACATATTGACCTTTCTTCCGAAGAGGAAGAGGAATGGTCAGGCTCTTGCCGGATTGTTTATCCCTTTTTCCCTGTTCACCATGTCCTCTTTCCCTTCGGTTATAGAGTTATCTTCCTCTTCTTCTGAACCGTTCCTCGATCTGACTTTTGGTGCTCCACAGAGTCCGTAGATCAACCATTGCAATCCTTCTGCTAATTTGGAGGGGGAGGACAGAGTACCCGTACTCTACTTCTGCTCCTTCTGGTAAGAGCTCTTTTGCTTGTTCTTGAATCTGATGATTCTTGCTGACATGGCCTCTTTTGTTTTCTTTAATTTGTGTAGATGGGGCTGGACCGAAGGTTGATGCTCCGGAGGTGACTGAGCCGGAGGTCACCTCAGACCAGGAGGTTCCTTCTGCGACAGTGATGAGCCGGAGTCACTGCTCAGAACCAGGAGGTCCTTTGCTATGTGACTGAGCCGGAAGTCACTGTTGAGAATCAGGAGGTTCCTTCTGCCATGATCGAGCCAGAAGTCTGCTGGACCATGAGACTTCTACAGGCGGGTGGTGACAGAACTGTATAAGTGTGGTGAGGTGGCCACTTAACTGAGGAGTGCCCCAAGGGCGATGGAAGTATGGTGGTGGTGGTGCCGATGATCATTTGTGGAGCAAGAAGTTAATCCTCCTCTCCTTCTAGCTCCGGGCCTTCTCAAACCGAAGGTGTATATGTTCCATCTTGGCTGCGGTACCAGCAGCAGCATGCAAGATCCCAATATCTGCGCGGAGCATGCTTGCAATTTCGCGACTCCGGCAGAGTTGATCGCTGGAGAAAGAAATCGGATGAGGCTGTGATGGCCGGATGGATTTATGCATAACATTCAGTTAGCCGTTGGTGGTACTGAGCTGCGGGCCCGACATGATAGACTTCTGGATGAATATTCGAGGCCTTCGGGAGTAGAGTTTTTGCTGAGCAGGAAGCTGAGATGAAGGAGAAAGATGCGTACTTTCTTCCTCTGGCCTTTCCCTTTCTAGCAAAGCTCTTTTCACCATCGCCAACGGAAGAAAGTTTCTAAGCAAGTTAAGAATTTGACTGTGCAGCTAGCTGATGCGCTTTCGGAGTTGGATAGGTGAAGGAGGAGAATTCTTCCTTAATAGAAGCTGCAAAAACTCCTGCCGTTGCTCCAGGTATGAAGATAGTGAGCCAATCTGACTGGGATTTGATGGTGGGAGAGTTGGGTAGATTGGAGAAGGTTGAGCAGGCTTGTAAGTCTCAACTGCAGAGTGCCGGAGCGATGCCAAAAAGACTATTGACCTTCTGCAGGACGAGCTTGAGCAGGTTAAGGGGCCAATAGTTCTCCTATCTGACAAGGAAGGACTTCAGCCAAGGTAGATTGGGTTTGGGAGATGGGCTACAGATTTTTCTCAACAAGCTCCGTGCCAGTCATGAGTTTTCCTCCCTACGGCCAGGTGACTGTTAATGCCATTGCCTTGGGTTTTGCTGACGGGGTGAAGAAAGGGTATCGCTATCAAAACTCAACGGCCTAGCTTAGTACTCCTATGGATGCTGGTTTCCCTCCTTGACCCCCAAGCTGAACAAAATATGACGAGGCCGTTATCTGCCTATCTCAGCTCTCCTTTCCTTACCTAGGATCTTCTTCGGTCCTAACTCCTCACCTCTCCATTGAAGATCCTCCAGGCACTTGGGACTCCTGCTCCTGCTCCAAATTTAGAACTTTAGGTTTGGGGGAAGATACATATTTGTTTTTCGTTTTGTAATGGCCTTCGGCCCACATGTATTTAGTGCAGGGCTTCGGCCATTTTATTAATGAAAAATGTTTGGCTTTTGCGCTATGTGTTTGTTTATTCTATGTTTCCGGAGTTGCAAATAATTATTCTGAGAAGCGTCCTTGCTTCATAATAATTATTTTATTTCGTTATGCCGAGTTAATTAGAGAGGTTACTCAACCCTACGGTACTAGGATATTCTCAGACTAGCCACGGAGATATTTTTAGTCAGACTAACATGGAGTTTATTAGAGAGGGCACTCTCCCCTTCGCTTCTAAGAAAGTAAATTCTTAGGATTTTAATTACCATGAATCACTTGTTTTTATAATTTAATCAATGGTCTTAAGAGTTTGCCATGTATTGAGAAAATTGTTACTCCCTAAACCAGGAAGCAACGGTGGTTTTTTGTATTATAATAACGGGCATTGCCCTTACATGCCTCAATAGGAGGTTTTACAAGTGACTTGGTATAACTATATGTAGCAACGGCGGAGGAGGTTTCCATGCCAAGTCCTGGGGATCATATCCCTCCGACCATTTTTAGTTTGTAGGCTCCATTTCCATAAGCTTCTGCAACTTGGTATGGGCCTTCCCAGTTAGGCCCCAATTTGCCTTGGTTTTCGGCCTACTAGCCTCATTGCTCCGGAACACATAGTCCTGGTTTGAATGCAGTAGCCTTAACCCTCTGGTTGTAGTATCCTTCCACCTGTCTTTTGTATCTTTCTTCGTTGATTGCTGCTATCTCCCTTCTTTCCTCAGGAGATTCAAATGAAGACGAAGGTCTTTGTCATTGGTTTCCGTGACTTGTACCCTGTGGGTAGGCATACCTATTTCTGTAGGAATAACGGCTTCGGTTCCGTAAGTCAAGCTAAAGGGGGTCTCCCCATTGCTTGTTTTGACCATTGTTCGGTGGGCCCATAGTACATGAACCAGGTGATCCAGCCAGCTACCCCCTTCTTTATCCAACGGGTTTTGATTCCCTCAACGATGCTTCGGTTAGCCCGCTACTTGGCCGTTGGCTTGTGGATGAGCAGATGTGAACTTTGTTTGATCTTCATTTCTTTACACCAGGATTTGAGGGTTATCAGCAAACTGCTTTCCATTATCCGATATTAGTATCCCTGGGAGCCCGAATCTGCAAACTATGTTTTCAAAACAAATTTTTTTATCTGTGGTCCGGTGATTGAGGCCAACGGTTTGCTTCCACCCACTTGGTGAAGTAATCTATTGTACTACCAACAAAAAAATTTGATCCCTCCTGTGGCCACCGGGAAGGGGCCCACTATGTCGATGCCCCCTTGGTGAACGGCCATGCTGATGTGACAGAGATCAAGGAGTGTTTGGGTAATTTGGGCACTGGTGAGTATCGCTGGCAACTGATACATCTCTGGATCTCATCAGTTGCATCCCGATACATAGAGGGCCAATAGTATCCAAGGTTCATGATTTTTGCCACCGGTGGCTCCTTGGGCCTGAATGCAATCCGCATGCCCCGTGTGTACCTCTCTGATGATATAATTGGCCTGCATCGGCCCAAACACATCTGAGTAACGGCATCAAGTATGATTTTTTGAAGAGGGTTTCTCCGTCAAGGACATACATTGGGCTTTTTTGCCCTGATTTTCTTTGCTTCGGCTTCATCGTAGGTAGAGAACCATTTTTCAGAAATTGGGCGATGGGCGGTCATCCAGCAAGGCCCTTCTTCCTCTACGATAGCGTGTACTTCCTGACCTTTCTTTTAATGTTTCGACTAGCCATTCTTTGAAGTGTGGGGGAAGTTAAGTTTGTCAATGAGGCGAGTTTGCTAGCTGCATCGGCCTTCGTATTTTCCTCTCTTCGGCACTTGCCTTATGCTGAAGCTCCGGAAATGTCTTTAATTCGTCAACCAATCCTTTGTATTGATCAGCGACTCTCCTTTTGTTTCAGAAGTCTCCGTTTACTTGGTTTGCTACCAAAGAGGAATCCACACTTACTTCCAAACGTTTAATTTCATTTTTGCTGCTATCCGGAAGGCCTGCCAGGAGGTGCTTCGTCTTCAGACTCATTATTAGTGCTTGGAGACGTTAAAATTTGAGCGCGCGGTAAGTGAATTCTGCTCCGTCAGGGTTGATTTAGTAGGACGCCCGCGCCTGCTCCGGGTGGCATTACATGCTCCATCTGTGAACAAAGTCCATGTTTCTTTTTGGATTTCTTCGTCTGGCTTCATCGTCTCTTCCTGAACCTGGTTAGGTGGTGGCATTGGTATTTCTGCCAAGAAATCTGCTAGGATTTGGCCCTTCATTGCCTGCCTGGGTCGATACTCGATAGCGAATGCTCCTAGTTCTATTGCCCATTTGGCCAGTCTCCGGAGCGTTCGGGAGTTGCCAGAATATCCTTAATTGGTAGTTCAGTTAAAACCACAATGTGGTAAGCTTGGAAATACCTTCTAAGCCTTCGCGCCGCATGTATTAAAGAGAGCGCCAGCTCTCCATGGGTGGGTAATTTAACTCTGCTCCTTGAAGGGCTCTACTAACGAAGTATACAGGCTTCTGCTTTTGTCCATCTCGGTGACTAGGACAGCGCTGACCGTCTCTGGTGATGCTGCTAAGTAGACTAAGATTTCTTGGCCGGGTGCCGGAGCAACTAGCGTAGGTAGTTGCTGTAAGTATCCTTTCATCTTGACAAAAGCTTCTTCTGCTTCGGTGGTCCATTCGAAGTCTTTCACGTTCACACATTTTTTCAATGTTTTGAAGAAAGGGAGAGACTTTTCTGCTGATCTTGAAAGGTACCTGTTGAGGGCTGCTAACTTGCCATTCAAGCTTTGCACTTCACCCAGGCTTTTGGGAGATTTCATTTCAGCTACAGCACGTACTTGCTCCGGGCAAGCCTTAATTCCTTTTTCCGTTACAACGTGCCCCAGAAATCTTCCCTCTTCTACCCCAAAAGTACACTTCTTCGGATTTAGTTTCATATTGATGCCTCTAAGATTTTTGAACGTCTCAGCAATGTCATATATCATATCCTCCTCCTGGTTGCTTTTTATCACCAAATCGTCCACATATGCTTCCAAGTTTTTCCCTATCTGGTTCCGAAACGTCCGATCGATCAGCCTCTGGTATGTAGCTCCGGCATTTTTTTAATCCAAACGGCATCTTTTGGTAGCAAAAAATACCAAAATCCGTGTAAAATGCTGTTTTGTCCTCATCTTCTTTCGCCATCTGGATTTGATGGTAACCTTGTATGTTGTACCTGAACCCCATCAGCGAGTCTATCTTCCAATCGATCTCCGGTAGTGGATAATTGTCTTTGGGACATGCCTTGTTTATGTCTTTGAAGTCTATACATTCTCCATGACTTATCGCTCTTTGCCACCATGACGGATTGGCGATCCATGTTTGGTATCTCACCTCCCTAAGGATGCCTGCCTTTACTAGCTTGGTACTTCCTCCCTGATAACTTTGGTCATGGCCGGAGCCATGCCTCTTTCTTCTGCCTAACAGGCTCATGCTAGGGTACGCTTGAGTTTGTGCTCGGCTATATTTCTGGGCACACCCGTCATGTCTGTAGGCTGCCATGCAAAGATGTCCAGGCTGTTGCTGAGCAAAGTGAATAATGTTCCTTGCATTTGTGAGAGAGAGGATCCTATGGCCACCGTTTGTTCTGGAAACTTGGGGTTTATGATTAACTTTTCTTCTGGGACTGATTCCTTCCTTCGGTTTCCAATGGCCGGACCTCGTGGCATTCTTTTTTATTTCCTTTTGTCTGACCTACCGTTGCTAACTCCGTGCGGGTTGGGAATTTTAAACGAGGAATGGAGTGAGAGGCGACCGCTTCCTAGTAAGAAATAGCCCAGGTCTTCCCAAAATCACGTCGTAGCCGGACGGAGCCTGTACTACCAAAAAGGTCATCAATCTCCGTTCTCATTCTGGGATACTGTCCTAGAGTGAGGGGCAAGTCTATTTCCCCCATTGGACACGATACCTCCCCTGTGAAGCTTTGTAGATGCGCCCTGGTCTTCCGGAGTCCGGCTTGGGTTCCAAGTTTAAGTTTCCGGAAATACTGTTCGTATATTACTTCTGTTGAACTGCCAGTGTCTACATATACCTTCGGTACTGGATAGTTTCCGAACCTCCCTTCTATAACAATGGCGTCTTGTGAGGGGCAATATTCACTTAATGGTGGGAAAGCTATTGGCTGGTTCATCCAGTTGAAAACCTCCGGTCTTTTCCTTCTTCTTTCGTCTACTCTATACTTTGATAATGACCATGTGTACTTCCTTGGTTTTTCCTTTCTGCCCACCTCGGCCATCTTGTCGTGTATTCCTCCCTCCCATTTTTGGCCCCTGCCCTCACTCTGTCAAGAAGATGGCCAACTGACCGGATCGCACGGCTTCTTCGATATGCTTCTTGAGCTGGAACAGTCGTTAGTGTTATGTCCGTTTGCCTTGATGGAACTCAACAGTATCGGTCAGCATTCTTCTTTTCTGGTTTCCTGCCATCGTGGAGGAATGGGAAATTTTCTGGCCGACAGGCTCTGTAGACAGTATTTCACAAGGGGTTTTGGATAGGAGCTGGAAAATGTTTTTGGGTACTGCCGTCCGGAGAGTATGGATGTCATGCGGAGTAAAGGCTCTCTGCTTCGGAGGGAGATCTTTCATTCCGTGAAACAGGGGTGTCCCGCCTATTTCCTCCTTTCCAATTGCTCCGTCTGTCTTCTCCGTGCTACCCTTCTTGAGTTCCCCTCGCTGCTTCTTTTCCTCTGATGAAGTCTTGCACCCTCTCCATCATCCTCTTCTACCGTTCTGGGAATTTGATTGTTGAGTCTTTCAATGAGCTGCTTATTTTTAATTGCATGCATGAAACCTGAGACCCTCATTCCCTCCGTTGCTCCTTTGATTTGAAGGCTTTCCCTATTGAACCTCTCCATGAACCTTCGGAGGGTCTCGTCCTCTCTTTGCTTTATATTATGAATTTCCACAGGGTCCTTTTCATACCTTTTTTGCTGCATGAAGTTGATTCTAAACTTCTGTTGTAATTCCTCAAACCCGCCGATACTGGCCGGCTGGAGACTATCAAACCATAATCTGGCTGCCCCTATTAAAGTTTGTACGAACATGTGACACCATACCGGCATGGACCACTGTTCTACTTCGGCAGCTCCGGCAAAAATACTGAGATGGTCATCCGGATCTTGGGTTCCGTCATACATCTTTACATTCGAGGGCATTTTGATCTTTGGGGGGAATTTGAATTCCGCAATTTTCTTGATAAATTTTGCTTCTTTCTGTCGATGGTATGGCTTGGCTAAATCTTCGGCCTCCAGCGTTGAGGTGGTCATCTGGACATGTTCCGGAGGTAAGGCCCAGATATTAGGGTTGTACTCTACTGACCCCTGATGTTGGAACACCGGAGCTGGGTATCTTAATGAGGAATATGGCATTTCCACCCCTTGTGTGTGTCGTGGTGCCGAAACACCCGGAGGTAGATCAAAAAAACGCCCTGGGAGGTGGAAGTGTAGGCTGCGGAGGCCTATAGCCCATTTGTAGTGAGGGCAACATGGTGCCTTCCCTCTGCCCTGTAGATGCCATTTGGGTGAAGGCCATCTGGTCCGCTCTTCCGAAGAGATTTCGTCCTTGTAACGGACTCACGTGCTCCTCCCCTCTTTCCATTTGGTTCATCATCCCTCGTAATCGCCCAAAGTTTTTTACGACAAACTCTGGTGTGATTACCTCGTCATCTTGAGGCCCTGCCGTCTGGATGATGGAGATAGCATGGGGTAGTGTAATAACGGCTGATACGGTGTTGCTGGATGTGGTTGAGATCGTGGTGGTTCCACAGCGTTAGTTGATGGCTGAACTGCGGGCAACGTCGTGGATGTCCCTGAGGACTGGGAGATATCCATGCCACTAAGTTCCTGCTCCAACTGTCGCTTAGATCGTGGTCCCACGGATGGCGCCAAATGTTGAAGTAAAAATCCTTGTAGACTTTATACCGCGAACAATCTTCGAGTGGTCTTCTAACTGTGATCTGAAACACCAAGAAAACGTCTAAGCTTATCGGGGAGATTCCCCCGATAAGGCTCGGGCGTAAGAATCAGTGTTTGACATAGAGATTTAAGGCTATTTATTGCAATAATTAAGTATTGAATGAGGTATTGAATGAGAGAATAATCAAGAGCATTTAATAAGAATGTTCTTGATTTAGAATATTAAGGATCCAATCCCCTTTTCAGAAATGGGTCTTGCTCCTTTTATACGTTCTGGCCCCTTGTCCCTTGTGTAATAGGCTGGACCTTCTTTCGGCGCCCTGTATCCTCTTCTTTCAAATATCCAGTCCAAGTGCAGCAGCTTCGGTGCCTCCTATTATCCAGCGGGGTAATAGGAAGGTTCTACTACTCTTCCTGCCACTTCACGTGATAGTGTCCTTTTGGCCGCCTATGTCAGTACTTTATGTCAGGTGGCCATGTGATACCTGACACGTCTTCTTTTGATGTCATCCTTTTATTTGGGGTTGACGTAGCTTCGGTAAGCTTCCGGAGCGGTGGTTACCGAAGCACAAATAGTGAGTAGTTACTTTTTTGGAGTATATCTATATATACTCCAACAACTCTCATGTATTTTTTTTTTTGAACGGCAAAAATACAAACAAGAAGCTTCGGCATTGCCATCACCCCGTGCCTGTATTCAAATATATTAAATTAGCAAGAAGCTAAAGGAACCAGTTACATAAGTGTATACATTGGATTTCTGATCCAAAATGACCAATCAAGTTTGCGTCTACCCCTATTGTTACACCATAAAAAAACTTGCGACACCATCATGTTAACTCAAAAGTGAAAGTTCAAAACACATATAAACCAGCGTTTTCTATCGTTATGACAATCAAAATTGTTAAGGATTCCCTTTTCTAAAAAAGGGAAAATAGTAAAATTTATATACTATTTGTTTTGCTAATATAAAAAGTAAACTATAAAGCTTATTAAGTAATAGATGCTGCTAGTTTTAAACATAATATTTAGAGACCCCTTTTTAGCAAGCTCGAGAAAAAAAAAATTAAAACGATTTTAACTTAATGTAAACATATATTATATTAAACCCCGACACAACAGGCGAGTATTAATTCCTTGTTCTCTTTCAGTTGCTTGATTTATGAACATTAAAGTTTCTGATGCACTTAACGGAATGACTTGAAATTTAAATGCTATATTAATTTGCTATTGATATAAATAAAACTAAACAAATCTCCATCAAATGTATGAAGGGTCGCGTGGCCTAATGGATAAGGCGCTCGCCTCCGGAGCGGGAGATTATGGGTTCGAGTCCCATCGTGATCGCTTTTTTGTGCATTTTCGAGCCTTGGGCTTTTTTGGCCTACAAACTGGGTTTAAGTAGTTGGACTAAACAACAAAAATCCAATAGAGAGTAATGGGCTTATTTTTTCTGTTTTTTTTTTCTTATATACATTTTTTCTTTCTTTCATCACTTTAGTAGAATCACTAAATTTTATAGTTATCTAATATCCCGAATAAAAACAATTTGGAGAAATCACTCATTTATGGGTTAAATTATCGAACATGTGTGACATAAAAAATACCGATTATCAAGGGTCTAAGTAAGTAGAAAATACTTGGTAAATGTTTGTACAATAAAAATAAAAATAACAATAACAATAACAACAATTTATAGAATTACTTTATATTAGCTTTATTTACATATTCAGTACTATCATAAAAGTATTATTTTTATGAACTGTTTTTCTTAATTAAATATTGTTTTTGGTTACCTCTATATTTAAATGTAAAAATTGTCCATCATGCATGTTCCGCGTGACTGAAATCATAATTTATTGAATTTATAATGGAAAATCAACATTATCATAGTTACCATTTAGTTAATAATATATTTAATTAATCATAGTAGGGAATCTTTAAATAAAAATTATTATTTATATGCTTGTTTTGAAATAACCTATAAAAGAAAGTATTTTTTTGTGTTATTTAAAAATGAAGATATGCAAAGAAAAATGAACTAGAGAATTTCCCGTGCGTTGCACGGGTTCGTTCTTAACGATGACAATATAAGTCTGTCGTACAAACACGAGTTGCCGATTTCATCTTCTGTAAAGCAAAAAGTTGGGATCGATTTACACAGTTCGAAATCATTTGAAGTGGTAGGGGAAAATGGAAATTTCCAAAGTTAAACTCTGTTCTTACATATAAACGAAGTTACTGGAGTGTGGTTGGAAAAAAGATAAGTGTCCAGCGAAGCTGGAGAACGAAATACTGGAGGTCGAACAGATAGATGAAAAGACTTTTCACCTAAATGTTTGGCATGCTGTCTTCCGTTTTCAGGTTTCGGTGGCTACTGATGTTCGTTCCAACTAAACTCGAGTAAATTCATTAATGTGTGAGCACCGAGTTTTACTTTGGGAATTTCCATTTTCCCCTAACAAATCAAATGGTTTTAGAAATGAAGAAACCCGTAAAAAATAACACAATTGTCTAAGAGCGAAACATGAAAACAAAGAAGACAAGATAAACCAAAAACTTAAGAACTGAAAAAGATGAATCACGAGTAAGAGCGGGATGTTAGACCTTCAGAAGAAATGTATTTGGATTTGAATGTTAGGGTTCTGAGTTTGGAAAATTTGGGTAAAGAGTTGATGACGCCGTAACAAAAAAAGCGAGAACGAATTTTTTTGTTATTGGCCTGTCAACTCCTTACTTAAATTTTCCATACCCAGAACCCTAACATTCAAATATAAATACCTTTCTTCAGAAGGACTGACATCCCGCTCCAACTCGTGATTCATCTTTTGCAGTTGTTGAGTTTTGGTTTCTTTTGTATTCTTGGTTTTTATGTTTTGTTTCTAAACAATCGTGTTATTTTTTAGAAGTAACTTTTTCTTTCGATCTCTCTTTGCTGGTATGTAGTGTGTGTGGCTGCATTTTGAGAAAGAGAAATATTAGTTAATATCAATTGAATAAGTGTTATTAATTGAAATAGGAAGCAAGAGTGAAATGATTACCTCTGTCGGAAATGCTGAGATAATCAAAAGTAATTGACGTTAGGTTCTTCGTTTATCTGTTCCTTTGATCGTGGACAGTTCTTTTCAGTAATGTTGTTGAAAGTCAGAATGCGTTGTAGTTCTTACAGCTGAAACGGCTTTCACAGTCTGATTTTCTGTCTTTCTGAAGTCCTCACTTTATTCGTATAAATGACCCGAATCAGCATTAATATATTATAAGTTCAGTTACATGAGTTGTTGATTGTTGTTACAAAATTGCGGCCTCTGAAGGACGTTGGTAATAGCCGCTGCAGATTTTTCCTAGCGTTTGTTGTTTATTCCGGGAAGCGTTCCTGTTTTGCTGGATTGATATTGCGTAGGCTGTCTGTAAATTGTAACGATTTTTGGTTAGAGTGGTTGTAGCTGTTGTTTGTTGTTAAATGTGTATACCTGTTATTGTAATTGGTTTTGCAATCTCTGTTGTTGGTTCCTGCAAGTCTTTTGGTTTTGTTGTGCTATGTGCGGGTTTTTTTTCCAGATGTTGTGTTTGATCAGTGGCGTCGACTGAAATTATGACAAGACAATATGCATTACAATAACAATATTCAAAAAATGAAGTTAAAGATAACTTACAAAGATAAATGCGCAGATATATGCACCCATTGCCATTGGAACACCCATAGTGCCATCAGGAATCACATGGTTATCATTATTATTGGTTATCAGTTTCTTAAATTATTAGAGGTTTTATTTTTCACCAACATAGTTAGGTTTCATAAATTTCAATTTTCATAAGAGAAAATGTATTTCTTTTTTTTTTCAACTTTTACAAACGAAAAGATATTAAGTTACTGGTACTCGTGTTTAGGAAGTCCTTGTATTCTTGTTCACGTTTCTGGATTTATATACATCATCCACTAATCTTTAAAATGCCATGAAATCTACACACAAAAAAAACGACTTTGGTTATTTGCTTAGTCCTCATGCAATACTTTCTGCGTCAATTACATAATCATAAAATTTGTAAGAATTGTTTGCTTCAGTTACAATTTAAAAGCAATAAATATCAAAGAAATCCATGTTTACATGAGGCACATAATCAGTGGCGATGTCATAAATTAATAATAGGTTAAAGTGGCATACCGTCAAAAACTTGTATAAAATAGATTCCACGTCTTTCCCCGACATAGCCAGCCTGCAAATTACGAACATGTTTAGCAAGACAAAAGGTCAAATACAAATATAAAAAGCCAATAAATAGTTGCCTGAGTAAGTATTTTCCTCAGTCACGTGCAACTCGATTAGCAGTCAATAGCCGATTCAAAGCTCAGTCACGTACAACAGTTATAGAGACGTTAGAAATGTCCTGCAGTTAAAGCCACCTGTTTAAAAGGTGTCTTTTGTCGTTAATGACTGTAGATATGATTTAATTGTTTACAGTTTATATAGACAAAGAAGCTCTTTTATTCACACGGCGTCCAGTTTCTGGCTGATTCAGCGATGTACCTGTTTCTGTTGAGTTGTTCGATGTTGTTGTTGGCCAGCTTTCCATCAACACATCGATGCCACTGTTGACCGTGTTTTTTTGAATGCCGTCACTCACGAGCAATTTGCCAAAAAACAAAACGATATTAGTTACGTCCTATTAAGAAGAGATTATAAAAGACACGGGACTATTGAAAGCGGTTCACACCGTTTGAAACCATTTGAAGTGCTAGGGGAAAATGGAAAATTCCATAGTTAAACTCAATCCTTACATATAAATGAAATTATTGGAGTGCAGTTGGAAAGAAGATAAGTATCCGCCGAAACTGGATAACGGAGTACCGGAGATCGAACAGATAGATGAAAAGATTTTTCACCCAAATGTTGGATCTGCTGTCCTTCGTCCTCAGGTTTCGGTGATTGTTAATGTTCGTTCCAACGAAACTCCAACAAATTCGTTAACATGTGAGTAATGAGTTTTACTTTGGGAGTTTCCATTTTCCCCCAGCAAACCAAATGGTTTTGAAAGCGTACAAACCCGTAAAAAAGAACACGATTATCTAAGAACGAAATATGAAAACGAAGAAGACAAAATAGACCAAAAACTAAAGAGCTGTAAAAGACGAATTGTGACCTAGGACTGGGATGTTAGGCCTTCTGAAAAGAGGTTTCTGGATTTGAATGCTAGGATTTTGGGTATGGAAAATTTGGATAAGGAATGGACAAGCCAGTAGCAAAAAAAAACCGTTAAACGCATAAACGTTTTTTTTTTGCTACTGGCTTGTTCATTCCTTATCCAAATTTTCCATACCCAATATCGTAGCATCCAAATCCAGAAACCTCTTTTCAAAAATCCTAACATCCCAGTTTTAACTCACAATTAATCTTTTTCAGTTGTTTAATTTTGGTCTGTTTTGTTTTCTCCGTTTTTATATTTCGCTTTCAAATAGTCGTGTTATTTTTTAGGAGTTTGTATTTGCTTTCGGTTTTAGTTTATAATTGAATCTTTTCAAATCTTTTAATTTTGCTTTTTTTTCTCTTTTTTTTGTGTTCTGTTTTCAGATAATCCTACCGTTTGAACTGAAATGTATTCATTAGCGGGATCAGGGGTTTACCTGTCGTGGTTTTGTCACTCTTTCGATCTTTGATTTTCCACTACCTGAGAAGTGGACTGCATGTTAGAACGGTCTTTGAAACAAAGAGAAATTAAACTTGAATATTATTTCAAACATAATTATTAAAGAACAATAATACAGTAGTTTATTAAGCATGCTGTCCATGGAACAGCTCCAAACCAAATGTTTATTAGAAAAGAAACAAAAAAAAACATTTCAGGGTGTTAAATAGATTATCGAGTGCTTAATATTTATCAGTTTGAAAGTAGCTTGTTCAAAACTGATTATTGCTTTTTAAACCGCATTATCTGTTTCTAAACACATTCCCAAAAACCCATAAACAACAACATAAACTTTATAAAAACAATGTAGACATGAATGAACTAAATGATTTCGGTATGTCCCTTTGGATTTATACACAAAAAAAGCAATAGAATTTAAATAAAAAAAAGTTTCATAAATGCAAACATTAGTAAACTAAATCGGTATAATCCAGTATGTAAATCCTATCATAGCTATCCATATAAAAGTTCATAATCATTGATTATAGATGCGAAAATAAAGATGGATATGGCTGGTAAACATTATCTGGAAGATAACTTATCTTAGATATTATCGACCTGGTTTTGTGGTTGAGCAGTCAATATCCGATTGAAAACTCGATCGGCAGCGTATTTTGCATCTTTAGAACTGCTACAGGTTTGTAACTGTTTATATAAAAATTCAAATCAGAAAAGAAATTTTCGTTCAACTATAAATAAATAGAATGTTTCAATCTTAAAGGAAAAATACACCTGCTTGGTCTTCGTGATTTCTTTGATTCGGCGATGTAGCGGCTGCGATGTAGCGGCGCCGATGTATGTGGTGAAGGCGTGTTTGAAATCAATAATAGAGAAGATGATTATACACGTGTAACACAATAAAAGAAAACTGAAACACCTGTCTGCCACGTAATCGACCGGTAAAAACAAAAAAGGTAAATGGCCAGATGATAAAGAAAATAGGCAGGCCAAAAATCTCTAACCAAAAAAAAAGACCAAAGCCCAAACGTAATAAAAAATAGTATCGGGCACGAGTAGCAATGTGAAAACAGAAATTAAATTAGTTAGTAATATATGGGTCACAAGTAATTATAAAATTAAAGCTTATTACATTATGTTAATGATTTGTTTATTACCTACTATTATAGTGGTGGGTATGGATTGAAATAGTAAAGACTTAATATGTTTCTTTTTAAACTGTTTTAAATAGTTTGTACTAATATTTTGTCTCACTAGCTTTACGATAATACTCTTTTCCCAAACTTGTCTTTTGCTTGTAGGTCGTTTAATTTGTCTGGTGAGCTGGGATTGCTTTGGGTTAGCTTGTTTTTCCCCACATTTGGAGACTTTGCCAGCTTGTATAATATCTTTTTATATTATAAATGTTTACGTAACGAATGGTGTTTTAATAAACTGAATTTTATGAACCGCTAATCACGTATGTATTATTTCCCGTTGTATTTACTCTGATAACCAAAAAAAGTTTTTGAAAAACGTAATTTTTGAAACCATGTCGTTACAACAACGAGAGGACCGACGATGATAACTACGGGATGTTTGGGGGTAGTTAGTTGTGCAAGTTGAGAAAGGAAAACCCCAACACATCATATCGTGGCTAGGCATGTGTATCGTCTGAAAATTGGTTTAGACCAGTTTAAATCAAATCGAATAGATAACCGATGGTGTATAAAAGGTAAGATCGAAAACCACACAATTGGTAACCGGTTTTGGACAAAACTGGACATGAAGTCATAATTTCATAAACCGTAGACCAAACCTGTTGGCATCGACTCATACCAGTTTCAGTCCGATCTCGATTCGGTTCACTAGTCGATTGATTTTAGCTCACATCGTTTTGTGTATATTTCGAAAATCGGACCGAACCGTTTTTGGACCAGACCAAAACCTAAAACCGAAATTTCAGATTTTTATCGACCCTAAATCGGACCGATTGTGATCGATTTTGATTAATTTTGGTCTGGTTACAATTCAATTCACCGGTTCAATTGGTATAAACCAGTTTTAGCTCACCCATGAGGCCATGACCGTAGGTATAGATTTCAACAAGCTTTAAGAATAATATAATAGTGATGTATATGTGATAGATAGGAGTATGGAGATAGAAAGAATAAAGATGGGATTTGCTTAAGTTTAAATTCTTAAAAGTTGATATATAAAACGTTAACATGTAAATGAATATATAATAAAGTAATAATATTTACACAAATGGTCATGTATAAATAACAGAAAAAAGATATATCGATCATTTGTATAAGGTTAACAAACAAATGTTAATTCTAAGAGATTAAAGGATCATGATTGTAAATGGTTTCATATAAAGGTTTTTTATGGACCTTTAATTTATATGTATTAAGCATGTCATTTAAATTAATGAAATCATAAATACCATATTGTCTAAATAAAGAAGATACAATATATAGTATGACCACTTACGATCTTTAGCGAAGTTTTTGTTAACAAATGCTGATGTTAACAAAGGCTTAAAGCTTGATGTAAGTTACAGTTTTTATGACATTTTTCGCGCTATCCCCACTTAATTTGCATTTGATATATTGATGATAAATAACATGAACGAAACTACTTTAGTCATTTCGAATGAAATACTATAAAAAACTGTAAATCTAGACTTGTATTAAGACGGTTAACGCCAGGCTCATATTTATCATATGGACATGGGTAGATTTTCCACAAGATAACATAAGCTTGTACAAAAGCATAAAATGTTCGACTACGATACCGACTCATCGAGGAAGGACAACAAAAGCCCTCCTTTAGGACTTCATGACGTCAAAAAATAAAAAAGATAAAGTTTTTCCAGATATAATGTACTAATCTTTCCTAAATAATCACATTGACCACTGATCACGGACCAAATAAGTTTACCGAATTAAGCAATACTTGAGCTTGGTTTCAGAAAAAACTTAATTATATTTTAGGTATTGTTAACTCCTGAAATGAAACAAACGGTACAATTTTTCAAGAGTTAATTACATAATTGGTCCCTGAGCTTGTTCCAATTTAACGGGTTCAGTCCCTGGGTTGAAAATCGTTCGGGTTCAGTCTCTGGGTCATCAATTTGGCTACAAGAATAGTCCATTTGTCACTTAAAATAACTAGAATACCCTTAATATTTATTTTCTATTTTTACCTTTTCTTTATTCTCGCCCAACTTTATTTCTTCCCCAAATCTTCATATGTTCTTCCCCAAATCTTTATGTGTTCTTCCCCAAATCACAACTTGTCAAGTTCACAAAACTCACACCAAAATTCTTAACCGCTAGTAAACTTGGTAACAGCCAATCTATTCACTCCTCCAAAACCTGTTTACCTATTTACCTGTTTCAAAACTTGGTAACAACCAACCGATAACAACCAATCTTGTATGTCTCCAAAACCTGTTTACATGTTTCAAAACCTTGAAGATGTAGATCTTGTATGTCTCCACCAATTTCTTGTGCCTCTTCTTCTAATCGGTTGATGACGCGTCACCCTTTGGGATCTTCTTCTTAGCCTTGGGCTTCTTCTCCGCGGGTGCTTTCTCGGCGACTAGTTTCTTTCCGGCGGTTGATTTTGGTGCCATTGTTGTTAATTGGAATTAAAGGAAATAAAATTAGGAATTTGGGGGAAAAGGTTTGTTGGTGAGAATGATTTGAAATTTTGGATATTGAGATGTGATTTTATAGGGTTTTGGAGGACTGATCTGATTGGTTGTTACCAAGTTTACTAGCGGTTAAGAATTTTGGTGTGATTGTGGGAACTTGACAAGTTGTGATTTGGGGAAAAACACATGAAGATCTGGGGAAGAATATATGAAGATTTGAGGGAAAAATAAAGTTGGGTGAGAATAAAGAAAATGTAAAAATAGAAAATAAAATATTCAAGTTATTTTAGTTATTTTAAGTGAAAAAAAAATTATTCTTGTAGCCAAATTGATGACCTAAGGACTGAACCCGAACAATTTTCGACTCAAGGACTAAACCCGTTAAATTGAAACAAGCTCAAAGACCAATTATATATGAGTTAATTACATAATTGGTCCCTGTGTTTGTTCCAATTTAACGGGTTCAGTCCCTGGGTCGAAAATCGTTCGGGTCCAGTCCCTGGGGCATATGTTTGGCTACAAAAATAGTCCATTTGTCACTTAAAATGACTAAAATACCCTTAATAAATAAATATTGAATAAAAAACAAATTATCAATCCCAAATCAACAACAACAACAACAAGAACCTGCAAATCAATCCCTAATTTCATCAAACCAAAACCAAAAATCAATCCCCAAAAATCCAAACCACCAAAAATCAATTGATTTTTACCCAACACAAACCAAACCAAAAATCAATCCCCAATTTTATCAAATTCAAACCCTAAATTTCCAATTTTTCTTCAATAATCATGACCCTAACTTTCCAAATTCAAACCCTAAATTTCCAAATTATTATTAAACGTTTCGGCCCATGGCCACCCTGTTTCCGTCACAACGATGCGTCAAACAGCGATGACGACGGCGTAATAGCAGCATCCACCATAGCGTAATAAGCAGCATCCACCATTGCGTCAAACAGCGACGGCGACGGCGGTGATGGTGGCTAGGCTGGAGAGACGACGGAGGTTTGATTTTACGACTTCCATTTTCCATTGACGGCGGCGGTAAGGTTTAGAGTTTCAAAAATTATTACATTATCAATAATCATTTTCTGTATTTGTAGTATCAGTGGTGATGAGGTTTTGATTAGTTGTATGATGAATTGAGAGGTTTTCATGGTGGATTAGTTGGCAAGAGGTGGAGAAGCCATGGAATTGGAATTTTGTAGGTTTTAGGGTTTTGAAGATTGTTTGTGATTTGCAGTTGTTGTTTCTTTTTAATAAAGAATAAAATAAACCCAGATTTTGTTTAATAAAGAATAAAATAAACCCAAATTTTATTTATTAGGGGTATTTTAGTCATTCAAAGTGACAAATGGACTATTTTTGTAACCAAACATATGCCCCAGGGACTGGAACCGAACGATTTGTGACCCAGTGACTGAACCCGTTAAATTGGAACAAACACAGGGACCAATTATGTAATTAACTCATTATATAATTAACTCATTTTTCAATTATGTCTTAACTTATCAAGTATTAACCATAGCTACACAAATTATAGTTAACACAACCTGTATTTTATCATACCTTTAAGAACAAATAATATAATCCTAACACGTATAAGATTTGAAATGTAATCCAACCGTTGTAGTGTATTGTCTTAGATCAAGAATCCAAGCACCTAAGAGCACACGGAGTGGGGTTAATTTCACCCCGTTCTCGCCTGATTCTCCACTCACAACGAGGCCTAAGCCTCGTTATCACTACCACCCCTCTCGTTCTGGCCTCGTTGTGAGGCGTTCGTTCTGCCCACAACGGGCATAAATCGATGGTTTTCTTTTTTTTTTTTGTTTTTTTCCTAACGTATATATATATATCCGTTATATATATATAATATATTTTTTTTTTTTTTTTTTTCTTTCCAAATTCACCTATAAATACCCCCATAATCTAACCCAAAATTCACACCAATTCTCAATCTCTTTCTATCTCAATATTCATCCTTAAAAACCATATTAGAAAATATGAGTTCGAATTCTTCAACCGAGCACGATGTTTCGGATTCGTCATCATCTTCCGACTCCGAATTGTTACAAGTTCTAGCCATGTCGGTACAAATGTTGGAGATGGAAGAAAACGAGGCTACAAGTTCTCGGCGTAGGGTGAAAAAGAAAAGGCGATTTATCAAGCGCGATCGCGCCGAAGCTAACGCAAACGTGGTACGACATTACTTCTCCGGCGAAAGCGTATACCCGGACGAATATTTCCGTAGACGGTTTCGTATGAGAAGGCCTCTTTTCCTCCAAATAGTCGAAGGTATTTCTAATTACTCTGTAGAACCTATACCCGACTATTTTAAATATTTCACACAACGCCCCGATGCAACGGGTAAAATGGGTTTTAGTTGTTTGCATAAATGCACGTCCGCTATTCGTATGATGGCGTACGGGATTACTCCGGACGCCTTCGACGAATATTTACAAATGTCGGAAAGAACTTCAACCGAATCCTTAGATAATTTTTTAAAATGTGTAATCCATCTATACACAAACGTTTATCTAAGAGCCCCCACACAAGACGATGTTAATCGTCTATATCAAAAACACACTGAGGTTCACGGTTTTCCGGGTATGCTTGGTAGCATAGACTGTATGCATTGGAAATGGGATCAATGTCCAAATGCATACAAGGGGCAATACACACGAGGTGACCATGGTTATCCAACGGTTATGTTGGAAGCCGTTGCCTCGTACGATCTATGGATATGGCATGCTTACTTCGGTGTCGCCGGGTCGAACAACGACATCAACGTGCTTAAACAATCGCCGTTGTTTCATGATATGCTCAACGACTCATCCCCGGACTACACATTCACCGTCAACGGCAACCAGTACAATAAAGGATACTACCTTGCAGACGGTATATATCCGGAGTGGTCGACATTTGTTAAAGCTTACTCGCACCCATTTGAAGAACCTCGCCGCAAATTCAAACGTTATCAAGAGAGTGCGAGAAAGGATATCGAACGGGCATTCGGTGTTCTTCAAGGTCGTTGGGGTATTATAAGACACGCCGCTAGATTTTACAAGATGAACAAACTTAGAAGAGTTATGTATGGGGCTATTATATTACACAACATGATCGTTGAAGACAACGGACGGTCGATATGCGATGCCGACGAATGGTATGCTCCTCCGGCACCCAATCAGAGAACTTATAGCGATAGAATCAACGAACGTATCCGGATTAACCGAGAGGTTAGAGACAGGCCCACACACCACGCACTCCGGGAGGATCTCGTAGCCCACATTTGGACACTTCCGGAGAACTATCGAGGACGTTAGATTTTTTTAATTATTGTATTGTAATTTTTTTTTAATTATTGTATTGTGTTTTTTTTATATTATTGTATTGTATTTTTATTTTTATTATTGTATTGTAATTTTTTTTTAATTAATGTATTGTGTGTTTTTTTTAATTATTGTATTCTATTTTTATTTTAATAAATGTATTATTTATGTTATTTAAATCTTTTAATTATTAACTTTTAAGAAATAAAAATTAAAAAATTAATAAAATAATCCCACATTCTCCACAACCCTCCCTATCATAACAACCCACAACTCTCATTCTCACTGCCACGTCATCACCTTTTTCCCCACAACCCACCACAACCTCATTGTCACTCATTATCACTCCGAGTGCTCTAAAAAGGAAGTAATAAACACTTTTTAAACACACAAACAATCAGTCAAACAAACACACTTCGAAACCATGTCAATTTTAAACCGCCAATCTCTCGACACCTTCACACTCACCATCCTCCTTCTTCTCCTCCCCGCCGCATATTCCATCGGCGTCAACTACGGCACTCTCGGCGACAACCTCCCGCCGCCATCCGAAGTCGCCCACTTCCTCAAAACCAAAACGAACATCGACCGAGTCAAAATCTTCGATGTCAACACCACCATCATCAAAGCATTCGCTAACTCAAACATCCTCGTATCCGTCACTGTCCCTAACGGCGACATCCCATCGCTCACCGATCCACGTAACGCCCGCCGTTGGATAGATATAAACATCAGGCCGTTTTATCCAGCGACCAAGATCCATTACATATGTGTCGGAACTGAGGTTCTCCACTGGGGCCCACAAACACTTATAGATAGCCTTGTACCGGCTATGAAAGTGCTTCATGCGGCGTTGGTTAAAGAAGGGTTTGATGAGATTAAGATTTCTAGTCCACACTCGTTAGGGATACTTGAATCTTCGGATCCGCCTAGTAATGCTTCGTTCCGACCCGGATGGGATGTGGGTAGTTTAGCCCCGATGCTGGAGTTTTTGAAACAAACGAAAGCCGGGTTTATGGTTAACCCGTATACTTATTTCGGGTGGTCTCCGGGGAATGCTAATTTTTGTCTGTTTAAACCTAATGCTGGATTGTTTGATAAAGCCACCGGAATAACGTAAGAAAATTCTATTTGTTTGTTTTAGCTATAATTATCTTGTGTTTTGTTTCGATTTATATTTTATAAGTCCATTTTTACTTATAAATTAACTTATGATTTATGAGTTTATTATGATTTAGAAGTGAATAATGACCTATGTTTCCGTTTATTACTTATGACCTTATAGTAATTTATCAAAGTAACTCGAAATAAATAAGCTTGTAAACCCGGTGATAAAACACCACTTAAGTTGTTTGTTTTAGCTTATATATTAGGCTTAAGAGATTATTTATTTCGCTTACCTTTTATAAATCTATTTCTAGACTACTTTTGTATATTTCATATGTATGTATTTGTTAACAATAACTTGAAAGAAAAATCTTTAGATCCTAATAGCTGATTAGTTTAGTTACTTAACATAAGTCCATTTATAATTGTATCTTTCTTAACTTATGATTTATGAACTTATTATGATTTAAAAGTGAGTAGTTACTTATGTTTCCGTTTATTATTTATGTGCTTATTGTTAGTTAAAAATCTATTTATGAGCTTATTGTTAGTTAAAAATCGATAATAAGCTTGTAAGTTGTAAGTCATCAAATAAGTTCCAAAATAAATAAACTTGTAAACTTGATAAGCTAAAACAACACTCTGGTGTTTGTTTTAAGTTTGGCCGTATGAATTATTTATTTCCGCTTATCTTTTATAAATCTAATTTTAGGCTAATAGTTTTTGAACTTATGTAATTTGCTAACAATAAGTCGAAAGCAAACTTAATTTACTTTTATTGATTGATTTAATTTAATAGGTACACAAATCAGTTTGATCAACTAATGGACGCCGTCCACGTGTCAATGAAAAAGCTTGGTTACCCAGATGTAGAAATTGTAGTAGCAGAAACAGGGTGGCCATCTGGTGGTGACCCGGCTAACGTCCACGCTAACCCCGTTAACGCGGCGGCGTATATTGGTGGGTTAATGAAGAAAGTTAACTCCGGTGACGGAACGCCGTTAATGCCTGGACGGAAATTTGAAACGTATATTTTTGCTTTGTTTAATGAAAACTTAAAAGGGCCGTCACTGGATGAAAAGAATTTCGGGTTATTCCGACCCGATTTTACTCAAGTATATAACGTTGGGATAATGGACACGTCACAGGTAAATGTTTAGTTTTGTGTTTTTTATATGATGAAAATTTTGATTTGATAACGTTAGATTCCACGTGGCGGTTTGGAACAGTAACCTAAGTCACCGAAAGTAGATGCCCCATGTGCACTTGTCGGATATTTTAGATTTTATTTACTACTTTTAGGTTTTTAAATTAAAAATAAAAGTTTATGTCGACAGAAATATAGAAAGAAATTAAAAAATTATTATTACTATTACTACTATATGTATTTATCAAAAATTACTAATATTTGTCATTTTTGGAAAAAAAAATTAAAATATCATTTCAAAGTGAAAAAATGTTCAAAAATGGCTACAACATCTTCAGTTTTTTACTTTAAATACATTATCTAACAAAATCAATAACAAAATACGCTCCGGCTGGAATAGTTATGGTGAATGTAATATATGCTAGTGATCTGGGTTTGAATCTTGCTCCTACTAATTTTTTTTTTAACACCGGACAGACCCGACCCGACCCAAACCCCTTTTTCTTTTTCTTACTCTTTTTTTCTAATTATCTATATTATAATATATCTTTTGATTGAAATTAGTGCAACTAAATAAGTAGAAATTTCAAGTTTACAACGAGGCTCGAATTTTAAAATACTTGAATATAAATAAACTTCAATATAAATGTATGAAGTGGATTGTTGTTTTTGTCGAAATGGTAGTTGTTTCATGTAATTTAAGAATAGTATGTAATATTTTTGTTGTAAAATATGACGGTTTTATGATTTTAAAGAAATATGTTTATTGGTGTTAGAATGACATAATTGAATAACAATTTTAAAAAGTTTTACCAGAAAGTATGAAAACAAAACATATTCTATATTATTATGTCAAATCATTTCTCTCAAAAAATAATAATTTGTTTTAGTTTAATTATGTTCTATATATATACATATGCAAACGTCACAAATAAATTATTGTTTTTGTGGATTTGTAGCGAAGCCCGATTGATAAACCTTGTTTAAAAACATGTAACGCTAAAAGTTCATGTGATGTGTTATAATAAATAAATATTTTGGAAAAAAATTGTTTCAAATTAACTGACAGTGAACATGGTTAATAAATCTGTTTTAGGTTCAGGCACCTTCTCCGTCACCGATGGGTTCCACGGCTGAGTCACCGTCATCTTCCGCAGATGCACCATCACTGTCAGGCAGTCCTTTTGATGATGCTCCTTTCTTTAGCAAAAACAATACAGCCAGCTCACCCGGGCAGGCTCCACCAACAACTTCTAACACAAGTGTTCCTACTACTGCTAATGCCAATGTTCGTGATTCATCTCTAGGTGTTGCCACCACAAACGTGATTTTTGCTTCAAGGTTCGCGGTGGTAGTCATGTTAGCCATGACTTTGTTGGTGTAGATCATGTTATTTATAGTTGATATAATTATTTATTCTCTTTGATATTCTGGCTTATTATTTGAAAACATTAGAGATGTAGTCATATATTCTTTTTGAGACTCTTAATTCGACATTTGATGCACGATTATTTAATGCATCCATCCTTGTAGACACTATTATTATTATGAACGAGTACCATGACGTGCCTTTTTTACATCGATAATGTATTGTATAATGTTTTTCATTCAACATATGCATCACAAGTACGTGTTTGTTTAAAGCTTACTTTTGTACGAAGTTTATTAAGTTCTAGGTTTTTTTTCTCAAGAGACGCATATTTTGGATTGTTTTCTCGTCTTTGATTATTATGATTTAAGTTGGAAAATCAACTCATAAGCCTGAAAAAAACTCAGAAAAAGGTTATAAGGCTAATTAAGAGAGTGTTAAAACCTTTTTTTTCGGTTTATGCGATTATCAAGTTGAGCTTATGAGTTTAAATAAGTCATAAGTTCAAATTAATAAACTCATAAACCGAAAAAAATAATCTTATAAAATTATAAAAAAAAATCACATAAATTAATAAGTTGTTTAAATAAGCCGAAAGAGACACCCCTAAATAAAATCATAATATACTCTATATCTTGTGGTAGTAGATAACTCAAGTTCTATAAGTTAATTTAACAGAGTTTGGGCCTCAGTTGGAACCCATATATACTTGCATGATCATTTAAGATAATTTGTTTGAAGACTTGCACCTTTGTTATATGGGCCTTAGTTAGACGAATAATTTCTGATTTTATTATCATTTTATTGGCCATAATGGGCTTACTTAACTTTACTTGAAGCCTTAGTTTATATGTATATAAAAAATAGACATTTGTTCAATTTAAGAAGAAAAAAAAATACAAATGTTACATTACATATCCATTTATTCATATTTATGTCTCTGGACTCGAACCCATAGTTTATAGATCAATAGGTCGTTTATATATCGTCAGACTCCAAACTATTTGGTATGATGATTTTGATTGCTTATTTTCTCGCCTAAATTTAATTAGAAGCTTTGGGGCATTCAAGAAAATGATATGGGTAAACTGGAAAACGGTGTTAAAGAAAAAGTCAGCGGGAGGTATGGGTGTAGGAAGTATTAGAGCAAAAAACATAGGCCTCCTCAGTAAATGGTTTTGGAGATTTAAAACCGAAGAAACAGCTTTATGGCGCAAGGTTACTGCTGAGCTAATTTATTGGCAAGAGGTATTAATCTCACAAATGTCAATTGTCTTTTCTGTGATAATAATGACGAGAGCTTGGAGCATTGTATGGTTAAATGTCCACGGATTAAGCTAGTTTGGTTGAAACTTTGGAGTTGGTGGAAGATCAGACCTCCTGTTACTTTTTCGTTGGCGGATTTATTTCTTAAGACTTAAGAGGATGTCGGTTCCAAATATGACTTCAGTGAGTTTGAAAGCATTTCATGGAACTTAAACCGATAAGCAACAAGTATTACCAACTTGGCATATCAATTAGTTTAGATGAATGATCAAAATCAATCTCTATAATGCATAGGTAAAAGATTCTATCAAACAAAAACTTTGTTTGCTTGGTTATAAATATATAAACAAGTTCTTTTTAATAAGATACAACGTTTGGTCCACTCTCACTTTCAATGGGGTGGGCCTATATGTCATTAAAGAGTTGGTCTAGTGAAGAACATGGAGGGTTTCTTTTCTTCTTGCGAAATGATTAAAAGGTCTCAAGGTGTACCATCTAAAGGAAGCAACTTTATTCACAAGACTAATGCTTTCCATCATTTATGGTGTGCCAACCTTAATCTCATCATTAATGCTACTCTAAACCACTTTTGATTCGAACCATCGAAGAAAAACATTTATAAGATGGTTAGTAGACAAGTTTGTGAACGATCAAGATGATACACAAGTTAGACGACATATATCAGAATCAAAAGCTCTTCGGTTAACAAGAAAAAATATTCTAACACATACAATTAAGTGTTTTTGTTGATGCGTCATTGTAGTATAATTAATACTCGAACACAACCAATTAATTGTTAGTTCAACATTATAGCAATTAGATAATATGGTCAATCCAAACATTAACTCTTAGATACGGGGTAATTTATTAGGATTGCTTGAAAGGTCTTTTAATCATGGAATCGAAAGATCCCAAGTTCTTTCCCTGTCCAATATCTCTTATGAACGAAGATCGAACAACTTAATAACATATAGTAATATGAAATTGTAATCATTACGATATGTTGTAAAGTTGTTGAGCTAAAAGGTTCATACCGATCCATAAAATCCTAACCTTGCCTAACTCTTAGCCTAAACACATCATTAGTAACGCCTTTTTAATATAAAAAGTATGAGTAAGCGGATTTTATATATATATATATATATATATATATATTATCTAACTATTAGTATAAATCATATGACAAAAGTATGATAATATGTGAAATAAAAATAGTGATGTAGTCTCGGGTGGTATGCACAAATGATTGCTACTATTCATTTTCCCAAAAGGCAAAAAGCTTAATTTGCATGTTATGCACTTATGCAATTTTTGCTTTTGTGACTCTATTTTATCTTTTTTGGCATCTAATATTAATAGTATATTTTCATTTTTGTAAAATAAATTATTTTCATTCTCTCTATGTTTTATTCTTATTTTTTTTATCCACTTGTTGGCAAGTTGTGTGAGGGTAGATGAAACAATAAATTTATTAACATTTTCTATGTGAGATCACTGAACATGATATATGTATTCATACAATCATACATATAGATAGAAATGTACGTGTGTATGTCAAGCAACATGTTCGAGCTATTGTATTATTGAAGGAAACTAATAAATTATCATATGGAAATTAATTCAATAATCAATTGGGATATAAACAATGTATTTCTTTGATCTAATTGAAATTAGTACAATGAGTTTTTGCGTTGTGAAAGAAGAACATGAAAGATATGATTTTTTTCCGAAAAACAAGTATAACAGTTTTGGGTCACGAAGATATTCAATTGAACAATACATGTTTAATATGATAAAGCCGTTTAAACACGTGCGTTACTTAAGTTTAAATCTTATGTAAAATCGGTCTCTAAGTTAATGCATCCTAAATGTATGTGACGGATCTGAAATATTAACTTAATAGGTGTTAATTTTTTACTAAAATAAGTTTTTTCTTTATATTCTTTAAAACATAAAATAACAAAAATACAAAATACAAAATAATTAAAGAAGCCATTTAAAATAGAAATTTGTGAAAAAAGTGTACTTTTATTACTTAAAAAAACAGAAAAAAAGCATTGGATTGGTCTGTTATCAATAATCACACGCATCAATACACACACCAAAACAAAAACCCCATTTCACCAACCTTTTTTCACTCTCTCTATTTCTCACACCCACCACCACAAACCACCACCCATGGATGAAAAACAAAACAAAAAACAAAAACACAAACACCCAAACAACAACCAACCCACAACCTCAGACTACTCTTTCAAACCCTCATCAGAAGTAAAAGGCTTACGTTTTGGAGGTCAATTCTTAATCAAATCCTTCACCATTCGCCGCGCCCGCCCGCAAGAATTCCACCACCTTTTATCTGTCCCTCCACCACCGTCAAACCACCACAAACCACCGTTACTCTTCCCATCCACCACCGCATTCCTACCAACAAACTTCACCATCTTAGCACACCATGCATGGCACACACTCACTCTCGGTCTCGGTACCAAGAAATCCAAAGTGGTGTTATTCGTGTTCGAATCGGAGAAAATGAAAACCGAAATGGACCGGGTCTGGCCGGTCGAGATGCCGTTAGGGGAAGTGAATAAGAAGCTGATAAGAAAACAAACCGGGTGCGAAATGGCGCGGTTCAAGTTTAGAAAAGGGTGTATTACGTTTTATGTTTACGCGGTTAGACGAACCGGAAATGTAGGGTTTTCATGTGCGGATGATTTGAGGGTAATATTGGAATATGTTGTGGCTTTAAATGATTTTATGGATCATACTGCTATGCTTGCTATGCCTAATCAGAGAAATATTAGCTTTACTCCACAAGCTGCTTTGGCTCACTAGCCTTGTGAAATTACTGTATTACCCTTCATCTTTTTTTTTTTTTTTTTTTTTTTACTGGAAATATTTTTCTTGTATTTTAGTATAGGGGGAAATTTTTCGATTAATTTTTGTGAGATCTTATATTTTTGTGATATGTTTTAATGAAACTTAGAATCAATAAATTGAGTGTGACAATCTATGTGTTTTTGGTTAAAAGTCCCACCATTCTTTCAATTCCTCATGTTATTTAGATTTTATTTTGTTGTTGGTTTGCTTAGAAAAAAAACAAGAATTAGTCATCGTAATAATCATCTATCATTTACATTTTACAAAAATAATCACATGATTCATGACGTCGCGACACTTTATCGTCGCGAGAAGTACATAAAACAAAATCAGACCAATAAAAATCAGACACGTCGTCGCTAAAATGAATATTGACGCGAGAAATGAATAGTGTCGCGACAACGTGTCGAATTTTTATTGGTCTGATTAAAATATGTGTACTTTCGCGACGAAAAAAATATCGCTAGAAATCCGTCGCGAATTAGGTGATTATTTTTGTAAATTTTAAGTAATAGGTGATTATTTTGGTAATTTATGTTAAAATGATGTGTGTAAAGGTATTTATTAATGTAAATGGTACACGGCTTGGTATTTTTGGTCTGTCCTTAGTGAACTTTCAAGATCGATCATTTTTATTGAAATCGTAAAGTCTTTTTGGTCGATATCGACACGGTGTCAATGACGGAGTTACTAGCATCTTACTAGGTTTTTCTTATCAATAAGTATTTTCTTTTAAAAAATTGTTGCACTGGTGATTTTCTCTAGGAATGGGAGTATATTAAATTCGTCGGTAGAATCCCAATTAAGGCATACGACAACTCTCACTCTGACTTGTGTTCCCTTCCCATTTATTCCAATCTTTTCTTTGACTGATTTTAAAAAAATATATTTTATTATTTGGTTAATAATCATACTTATTAGTATTAGTTGTTTGTTTTTGCAATGTTTGCGATTAATTATGAAAAATGGTTGCAATTTGGTGGTCGTTTTGAGGCTGAGTTTGGTGGTTGTCATTTGTCAAGTAGGTGAGGTGGGTTGTAAGAAGCTCTCGAGGAATTCGTCTAGGATTTTAAGTAAACATGTTGTATTGGAAAATTCTAACCCGAAAAGTACTCATAAAATTTTCGAATTGATTATTTATAGCAGAGTTCAAGTGTTATCATATTCCATGTTACGATTCATGTTAAGAAAACGACTTTACAAAGGTGATACTAAATTAAAATTTGGGTAGTTCACTTTGGTTCTTTAGGTGGTTAGACCGGTTGAAATTCCTATTTTAGAACCGAATTCATCTTGTTAGATCGGATTAACCCATTTTATTTAGCTCATGAAACATAGATCATGAACTTGGAGTTATAATTTACATAGATACTCTCTATATTCAAACAAACCTACTAAATTATGTTATTACTATCATATTGGCCAATGTATGGACCATCATCCTACACATTATACTTTTCAGGTTGCTCCATATAGGATGAGCCCAGGTTCATTTGTAGCCAGCCTAAACAGAACTTTATGGTATGTTCAAAGTTGTCAAAGGTGGAGCGCCTCGTGATCAAAGGCTTAAAAGCGATTATGCCACGGCGTTTCATAGTTTGAGGCGTGACCGACTCGTGACATTTCGTATTTTTGAGGTATTAGCCGATTGTCATCTATTTTATTTTATCGATATTGTTTTGACCCATTGATTTTTCCTTGTGTTTTATCACGCTTTATTTGTTTTGTCGGGTTTATTTAATTATTTAATTATTTAAACTCTGTTTTTCGGAACGGGCGTATGTTAAAACCTAGTGTCTTTTAGATAGTGCTTTCGTAAAATAAGTTAGCGTGTTTAGCCTTCTAGGATCTAACGGAAAATATTAACGAGAATGGTCCGTCGAAAAAAGAAAAATATCATCGTCACTGCGACGCAGTGATTTTCTACTGCGGACTCCGAGCTGAATTTTATAGTTTTGCTCTTTTAACTCAACCACCTTCACTTTTTCTGCATTTTTGCTTCAACCCAAGTGTCCCAACATGTAATACCTTGTTGCTTTGAAACTCAATTGAGTAGGTTTTTTTATCTAAACAAGTTTTAGCAACATCTTTCATCCCAAAACTCAAACTTAAACACTGTCCTTTACATTCACTTTTCATTTATTCAACACACTCATTTCTCTCATTTTTTTTCTCTCTATTTTTTGGAATTCTTATGTTCTTGGAGTCTTGATGAGTTTATGGAGTATTCAGTTGAGCACTAGAGGTCATCTTCTTCTATTTCAAGTTACCACCTTTCACCATCTTCATTTTCGGTCACATTCATGTTCACCACCTTCTCCTTTGTGACATGTAAGTGTGATCTATTTACTCTAATTTACTCTTTTTTCACTTTCATGCAACTTACTTTCAAGACTTTTGTGTGTTTGATGCTTTGGCCTTCATTTTCACCATTTGAAGTTCTTTTTCTGGGTTTTGCTTTCAAGGTCGTTTGTTGCATCAAATCACCTCAAAATATTCTTAGCTTTGGAGTACTCGAGTTTTTGTGACTTTCCGGTGTTTGTAGATTATTGCGGAGGTCGTCGTTACTTTCTTAGTTAGCTTTTCCGTTTACATTTTCTTATTAAACATTAAAATCGTTTAAGTAACACATATTAGACAAATATATGAAAACGTAACTAATAACCTAATAAACATAATATTTAAATCGAAATTATTGGACGTTGTTAATATTGACCATATTCGGACTTTTACGTAAAAAACGGTTAAATATAACGTAAAATATACAGAAAATAATGTTTAAATGGTTAAAGTTATAAAGTAACATTTTTATAAAAATCCTCATAATTTTATATTCTGAAATAAATTATAAAAATATAAAAAGATGAATTTGTAATATTTATTTGAACTTTTAGCTATTTATTTGAATTTATAACGTATTTAAACGTTAAGACGTTAAAATCAATTTAAAATGCGAAATAAGTATAATATGTTGATATCTCAGATTATAGGACATGAAAATGTGTAATTTGACTAAAATGATTTTACAAAAAATTTCGGAACGGTTCTTGTAAATATTACATACTCTTTGGACTAAAAAAACGTTAATATATATATATATATATATATATATATATATATATATATATATATTCACTATATAGGGACTGCTTCATGCGAGAACTCCTATTTCTGCGAGAACTGCGAGAACTCTTAAAAAAAGTGTCAATTAACATGTAATAATGTCCATTAACATATAAAAGCTATTCAATGTTAAAAATCTAGTAAAAATATAAATGAAAAATTAAAAAAAGTTATATGAAATCACGCGTATTTAGAATTGTTCACATGTGAACGTTTTTTTTCAAAAAATGAGGTCATATATGAACCAAATTTTTTTACGTTATTTTATATGATTTTTTTTAGTTTTTTACTTTTATATTTATTTGATTATTAATCTCCAAAAGAGTTTGCATGTGAATGAACAAAGTGAGACGTGATTTAACACTTTTTGTAAGAGTTCTCGCAGTTCTTGCAAAAAATAGAGTTCTCGCATGAACCATTCACTATATATATATATATATATATATATATATATATATATATATATATATATATATATATATATATATATATATAGGGGAGGGTTTATGTAAAAAGTGTTAAATTTGTAAAAAGTGTGAGAAGCATTGTGGGAGTGACATGTGGCAAGCTTGAATTTTTTTATTTTTATTTTTTTATTATTATTTTTTTTTTAATAAAAAAATAATATTTTTAATAAAAAAATTTTTTGAAAAAAAATCGAAATTTTTTTTTTTCGAAATTTTTTTTTTCCTTTTTGCTCGAAAAAAGTTATGTACGAAAAAAAATATGATACACATTTATGATGCCCATCTATGATGAACATTTTATGTGTGCATCATAATTGAATATCATAGTTTTTTTGTGTACATCATTTATATGAATCATATTTTTTGTGCATCATTAATGTGCATCATATTTTGTGTGTGCATCATATGACGCAGATGACGTTATCACAAAGAATTTCAATTTTTTTTTTTTTTTTTCCAATTTTTTTTTTTTTTCAAAAAAAAAATATTATTTTTTTAAATATCTTTTTATTAAATTTTTTTTTTTTCTTTTCAAAGTTTGCCACATGTCACTCCCACAATGTTTCTCACACTTTTTACAAATTTAACACTTTTTATTTGATCCTACTCCTATATATATATATATATATATATATATATATATATATATATATATATATATATATATATATATATAGATATAGATATGTCATATATATGTTATATATATATATTACAGTTTTACTTTGGGCATGAAAAGCGCGCAAAAAACTTATATTATTTATCTTGTATACGTAGTGGATGCTTCCAGATTAAATTGTCTTTAGGCAACAAGACCCCCTCTTTAAACACATGTTAACTTTTTGAGCCTTTTGAAACAAGGTATAAACGAAGCAAAGACAGAACCCTCCATAAAAACAAGATGAATAGATGAATGGACACAGTTACACACAACAGCCCCAGCCAGTTTCAAACACGACTCGAAATTCCAACTTGTTTTCTATTATCAAAAAATGAGGTACAAGTTATTAATATTATATTTTAGGGGTTTTTGAGGTTATTTAAGATTCGACCTTGTTTGTTTATAAATTTCAATTTATTTTGGTGTTTTGGATAATAGATTCTTAAGTTACCTTACACTCACTTTGATCCATTTTTGGTGGAATGAATTATGAAATTGTTGCAAGTGGTTTCCAATACCTCGGTAGAGCTGGTTAAGTATGTCAGAATCAGATCCGATTTTCAACGATCCATCACTTACAAAACAAAAACTATCTGATTCTGATTCTGTTTCTGTTTCTGTTTTTGATAAGCTAACTGACGAACTTATAATCGAAACCCTAATTCGTCTCCCTCTAAAACCAGCTCATCTCTGTAAGTCTCTCTCAACACGCTTTCATTCCTTAATCTCATCTTCTTATTTCATTAAATCTTACATTAATCATCATCATCGTCGAAAAACCGATACTTCCTTTGCTCTCTATTACCAAAACAAACCTACTTTTCATAACATGGTCCGTCCCGCCTTAATGGGGATCGATATCGCCTACGCTTCCCCTGTTTTCCAGTCTCCCGGCTTTTCCTTATCTTTCCTTGCTTCTCCTCCACCTTCTGCTAACGATGAACAAACACAGGAGACTCTACAGTATTTAGCTTCCAGTAACGGATTAGTTTTGTGTTGTTTCACTTTACGTCGTCCCATTGTTTATTTGGTTTGTAATCCGTTAACTAAGAAATGGATTGGTTTACCGCCTCCTCCTAGTAATGTTAAAGCTGTTTATATCGGGTTTATATGTGATCCTTGGTATTTATGTGATGATGATCATCATGATCTTGACGGAAGGAAAACCACTTTTAAGGTTGTTAGAATTGAAGTTGTTAACGGTGAATCGTCAAGGCATATGTCTGGGACGTTGAAATTGGAAGTTTTTTGTTCGGTTTCCGAAAGGTGGACGGAAGAGTACTATATATCGAGTTCTACCTTGGATCATGAATTGTTTTATGGATGGAATTATAGGTGTCCTAGTGCTGTCGTTTGTAACAGTTTGCTTCATTGGGATACTCTTTCAAATTGTGGTATTTTTACTTATGATCCTAGTAATGGTGAATGTAGAACAATTGAGCTTCCGCGTGAGATAAGAAAGCCGGTATGGGCTTTTAAACATTGCTTAGGGGTGTCTTGTGGTCAACTTAGATATGCTAATTTTTCCTTTGACGATACAAGTTATCGAGTCTGGGAACTTAAGGATTATGAAAATGGTGGTGACTGGTTGTTGTTGCATAAAGTTCACTTGGATGAAATGATTACCGCTGTTCAAACCATTAACAAAGACTGTATGGGTTTGCTCTTGCCACATCCACTTAATCAGGATATTGTTTTCTGTTGGTGTCGATCAACGTGTAGAATTGTGGAATATAACATGAAGACTAGGATTTTAACCCTACCCTGTTTTATTCGAGATGCAAAGATTATCAGTCTTCTTAGCCCTATGTTCTTCCCGTTTGTGCTTCCTTCCTGGCCTACTGCAGTCCCTATTATCAAGCAGAATGACCTCAACTAGTACACTCAATGTTCGGTACTTATTTCCTTTATAATTATATTTTAAGTATACCAATCTATGTTTCCGTTTTTTCAACATTGTGGCACAACTGATATGAAATATAAGGTTCTATTTGAAAAAAAAAAAAGCCTTTTTTCTTTTGTTTCTCTTCTATAGTCGCCTAAACCCGGTTAAATTAACCTTTTATTTTCTTCTACAGCCGTCTAAAGCTGAAAATTCGCCTTTTTCTTTTCTTCTACAGCCGCCTAAAGCCGGCTAAAATCATCAGCAAGTCAAATATGAAGCTCAAAGTTATCAAGAATCAAGCCAAAAAAATAAACAAAATAAAAAAATAAATTCAAGCATGTTTATGAAGACGGATCTGTCAAAGTCGGATCTTAAATATGCAACAGATCTGACAAAGCCGGATGTCATGCTCCTACTGTCTTTGTTTATTTTACTTTTATTTCTTTATCTTTATTTTCATAGTTAGAGTTTGTTATCTAGTTCGAGTTTTCGATATTTTGCTGCTCGAACTGCCGCGGAGTAGTAGATAATAAGCACAAAGGTTTGGGAAGATTAAGTTAACATTGTAATCTCTATATATTAAGTATGAATAATAATAATAACGAGGGGTTTTCATCATTATCGTTATATATAATGATGGAAAACCCCTCGTTATTATTATTATTCATACTTAATATATAGAGATTACAATGTTAACTTAATATATCCAAGGACTCTAGTGTTGGCATGCTTATGTGGATTTTGTGGCTTATGTGTATGTGTTATCGATTTTCGTGGAATTACTATGATTTGATTAGTTCATAGGAGATCCATATTTTTATTATTGATTTTGGAGTTGTACTTTGATATACTTTTGTAGCATGCCGATTGTTGTAAACGATTATTATTATTTATGATTATGATGTATTTTGCATAGTTGTTTGTTCGATTATTATTATTTATGATTATGATGTATTTTGCATAGTTGTTTGTTGTAACTTTAACTCCTAATATCATAAACTGTACATCTCGTGTTTTTGTTTGAGTCGGGGTGTAACAACTTTTTAATATATCCAAGGATTTGCTTCTTCACCATTCGGTTAACCTTACGTACTTTCTTTATATTATGCATGTACTATTAATGTTTGCAATATTTAGTGCATTTTTTAAGTGTTGTAGTTATGCTATTTGATATTAATATATATGATATGATTATAATGTTATAAATATATTTTTGTTTTAAAAAATGGTGAGCCTCATTATCCTCAGAAATATGTATACTCAAGTTGAGTCGTTGGATTATAGATCAATACTTCAACGGAATGTTTTTTCATTAAAGGGCTAACTGTATGAAATGTATACTTGATCGTTTGATTGAGTGTATTTATCAATATGATTTATTATTTTATTTTTATACTGATGTAAGAATGAATTTTTTTAGAACATATCATCATTAGTTATAGCAAAAAAATCGTCACTTACATCATTTGGAAAAAATCATTTGTACACATGAAATTTTAGAGTACTAAACTAAAAAATATAAAGAAGCTTTTTAGGGTAATAATGGTGAGTAATCGTAGGCAGCGTCTGAATGCATTTCCGCTATATCTCCAAGAAAGTGCATTTTTGCCTTTAACCATGGGATATCAATACATAGCTAGATAAGAATTAAATGCGATTCTAAGCAAAATAAACGCCCACCGTGGGGCTCGAACCCACGACCACAAGGTTAAGAGCCTTGCGCTCTACCAACTGAGCTAGACGGGCTTGTTGTTCCTAATTTACTAACTTAATTAATTGATCTGGTATTTTCACCTTTTAGTGTGTGTTTTCTTAGGGTTTAAAAGGGGATAAACTTGATCTCTCTGAATTTGTGGTTGCATCGTCGTCTTGGTCAGATCCTGACGGAAAATATGGAATGGTCAACTATGCTTCAATGCACACTAATTCTAGCTCTAATTTGTGTATTAGGTTTAGCAATTGCTGTTGTTATCGAAACATTTAGAAGAAGATTTAATCACAAGTATTCTCAATCCCTAATTTTACTCTTATATATTTCTGTATATATATATATATATATATATATATATATATATATATGTGTGTGTGTGTGTGTGTGTGTGTGTGTATCTAATGTTAACTATCTTTTAATAGTCATCTCGAAGCTCACCCGATCTTTGAAGATCCTAATTCATTGAAACAGGTACTTTTGCTTTCCAAATCCAATTATTGATTATGTAACACAATCTGTATCTAATTGTAGGTTTATCACAATTTGATCTATGTATACATAATGTGTTTAGTATAATTAGACTCTTGATTGCCACTTAGTT
This sequence comes from Senecio squalidus, assembly GCA_910822075.1. NCBI lineage: Eukaryota > Viridiplantae > Streptophyta > Magnoliopsida > Asterales > Asteraceae > Senecio > Senecio squalidus. The sequence goes on along the minus strand of CAJVGC010000589.1, from coordinate 47,605,898 downwards.
ATCACTTGAAGAAGCTATGGCTATCGTGTGATGATCGTAAATGCTGCTGTTTACACCATCTGAATATTTAGGAATTAGGACATTCTAGTTTGCTGTGCTAGAATTAGTTAGATATCGTTAAGGACATACACTTCAAACTATCGATATTACATTGGCGGAGTGTGAGGGTAAGATGATAAAGTAGCGACACATGATTATAGACTTATAGTTCACCAATACAAGTATGCAGATTAGGAATGGCATGTATTAGATCCAGATTCCATCCTAAGAACCTTGGATGTTCTTTTGCCAACTGTTCAATATCATTGACGAGTCATAGTTCTTTGTTACTTTTGTAATTTGGAAGTGAGTATTGACTCCGTATGATTCATATTTACAGGTTGAATGTCCTTATATATATGATACTGCACAAAAGTATATTTCATTGATTGTTCCTGCATACAATGAAGAACTTAGACTGCCTTCAGCTCTTGACGAGACTATGAAGTAAGTAAATAATTATACATTGCATCATCCTTTTTTTGTACGTTTAATGAATTTCAATTTTAGCTACATTTTTTTAACTGCTAATCATAACTTGTACGAAGGAGCTAAATCAATAAAGCTCGGTAATCATATCGGGAACCTTTTACCAGTCCACATGTTTGCAAAAAGAAAAACAATTAATTGTTGATTTTTTTTTGTTCTGTTAAGCGTACATATGGCTTGATCATTAGTTTCAAATCTTCTTGTGTAGTTATCTTCAAGAACGTGCAGGAAAGGATAACTCCTTTACGTATGAGGTATCTTTTAAATCTTATTTCTAATCAAATCAATGCTATGTGCTCTCTTGAAGCTTAATTATTATTATAATGTACAAGCCCTTATGTTTGTAGGTATAGTTTTCAACTTGAAAACTAAATATGATAAAAAAAATTGATACATGCTTCTTGCAAGTTATGCAAATTAAATATCAAAGTTCTTATTTCATAAACGATCTTATGAAGTTCTGAAAAAAGATTGATTTATTGATCAGGTGATACTTGTTGATGACGGAAGTTCTGACGGGACAAAAAGAGTAGCGTTTGACTTTGTAAGGAAGTATAAAGTTGACAATGTTAGAGTTGTTCTTCTTGGAAAGAACCAGGGCAAAGGAGAAGCTATAAGAAAAGTGAGTCTAATTCATATGATCTGTTAAGTCATTCATTGTTTGTTATAATTATGAATTGAGTCTTTCTAATGTCCCTCAACTGATCAAAGTTCGTTGCTTCTGCGAAAGCATTGTAAAACAGGGAATGCTTCATTCGCGGGGTAAACTGCTTTTGATGTTAGACGCTGATGGAGCTACCAAAGTTGATGACCTAGAAAAACTTGAAAATCAGGTTGGTGTCAGTCGCATTGGGTTTGGTTCAGAGTACTTTTAAATAGCAATTGATATTTTCCTCATTAGATTCTTGCAGTTGCCAAAATGAAAATCGGAGATTCAAGTGAAGAAATTCAAGATATCCCTATTGTGGCATTTGGCTCTCGTGCTCATTTGGAGAAGAAAGCTCTAGCTACAGTTAGTTTCTCATGTTTATTTTTTTTTATGTTTCTTGTTTCTGAACAATTTGACGTATGCTTCAGAGGAAGTGGTATCGCAACTTTTTGATGAAAGGGTTCCATGTTGTGGTGCTCCTAGCTGCTGGTCCTGGTGTTCGTGATACTCAGGTTATTGTTGTTCGGAAAATTTGTATCCTTATTAATCTTGATCTACTGGCTTTTTATTAATATGAAGTTTGACTTTGTTGGCAGTGTGGTTTTAAGATGTTCACTCGAGCTGCTGCAAGGAAGCTCTTTACTAATATTCGGTTAAAAAGGTATATTCCTGGTGATGCGATAAAGCTATTCAAAAGTTTCACGGTGTTTGTTGTCTCTGGATCTTAAAACTTAATTTGTGGTTTCCATACAGGTGGTGCTTTGATGTCGAATTAGTTTATTTAAGCAAGTTTTTTCAGATCCCTATTATAGAGATATCAGTAACCTGGTCTGAAATTCCGGGATCAAAGGTGAGTCCATTAAGCATTCTCAACATGGTGTGGGAAATGGCTCTCATGTCCCTGGGATATAGAGCTGGTATCTGGAAAATAACCACTCGAGAATCTTAATCCAAAGCAGTTGAACGACATTTTTCCTCAACCCTGAACTAACTTCCGTGATGGACAGTTTTCAGACATACAGACCATTAAGTTTTATTTCAAATGTAAGTTGTGTTAACCAGATCAGTTACTTTTTTTCCGTATTTTATTGAAGAGATCACAGTTATTCTTTTTCTTGTGGTCGTTATTTACAAGGAAAACTGTAGACGATGATTATGATCAGATTATGTTAGTTGGAGACGTCTTGAGTGACAGTTATACTAATTGTTTAATCTATCTTGTTTGTGTCAATGTGTTCTAGTTTGGCATGACCCAATATATGTAGTCGGTGAATTTGCAGTTTAGGGTTCAAGGACCACTATTAAAACTAGTATTTTAAAATATCATTAGCATGCTTATTACACCTGTTTATCTCATTAGATGTTTTTTCGGTGTTAGTTGTAAAAAACGTTTTGGTGATTAGGATATATTTATATGTACATCATTTCTGTCCACCAACGTAGCAACTGTAAAATGTTTTCTTAAATGAATCTTCAACCATGTTAAAACGTCTGTTGGGTAAAACGCAAGAAAAACGGAGAAGTAAACAGCTCTACAAGTCCACAAAGATAACGTAGCAACGAATAGTGTTGGTATAGTCGTTCTAGGAAGAAATAAGTATGCTGAAACATTTTGGTGCAACGTTTAAGACATAATCATATATCGTATGCAAAAGTATATATATACATATTTAAAACAGAAATGTGGTGAATGAATTTATTTGATTTAAACGTAAAGCAAAAGGGACCATTTTTCACCAAAAGTTTTGAGCGAAAAGAAATCTTGGAACGTGCAATCCCATTATTCCCAACTTTCTTGGTGAATCTCTAAGCAATCTCACAATCATGAGTTGAGTTGCCTTCACAAAATATGCTTACAGTTGTCACAAACATGATTCAAATCAGGTGGTCCTAGCCCTTAGGACATGAGGTTGCACCCTCTACGTTTCAGTCTTTCGTATTAACAACCCAAAATCGTTAACGAGTACAAAATTGTCTTAATGTGCAACTTGAGGCTAAAAATGGCTTCTTGTACACACAATCACATTAGATAGATATGGTGTCTGGAATGCCGGCCAATTGTGTTGTACAAGTGATTAAAACTATGGCTTTCTAGATTATTCTTAAAAACCGAAGATTTGAAACACAAGAAGATGCAATATGTAGCAGCAAAATTATCACACTCGTAACTATGGAAATAATAAATACTTGATTATATTGCTCTAAAATGAAATTGCAATGAAAGAATTGCAAAAGTTACAACAGCGTGTCTCGACTGCTCTCAACTCAATAACATGACAAAACAAACATATATGACATAACAACATGTAACGTGTGAAAATTAAATGTTGAAACTTGAATATCTTCAAAACCATGTATGTCTGATTGCACAGATTAGAAGCACTTCCTGTGCACGATCGATGGACCAGATTCATCATATTCCGCCTTAGCAATCCACATCTGCGTCATTAACAACACCAACAAATCAGTATATAAAAAACGTACCAATAATCAATAATAAACTTAAAAAGATGATGAAAAACGAACCTGCTGGAAGGTGCTGAGTGATGCAAGGATGGACCCACCAATCCAGACACTGTATTTCCTTTCGGGTGGTGCAACAACCTTGATCTTCATGCTGCTTGGAGCCAAAGCAGTAATTTCCTTGCTCATCCTATCAGCAATACCCGGGAACATAGTTGTACCTCCACTGAGGACAATGTTTCCGTACAAGTCTTTCCTAATGTCCACATCACACTTCATGATTGAGTTGTATGTGGTTTCATGAATACCAGCAGCTTCCATCCCGATTATGGATGGCTGGAACAACACCTCTGGGCAACGGAAACGTTCAGCACCAATGGTGATGACCTGCCCGTCAGGCAGCTCATAACTCTTTTCGACAGAAGAGCTAGTGTTGGAAGTCTGGAGTTCCTGCTCATAGTCCAGAGCAATGTAAGCCAGTTTTTCTTTCATGTCTCTTACAATTTCCCGTTCTGCTGAGGTGGTGAAAGAATACCCACGTTCGGTAAGGATCTTCATCAAACTGTCCGTGAGGTCACGTCCAGCTAAGTCGAGACGAAGAATGGCATGTGGAAGAGCGTAACCCTCGTAGATAGGAACGGTGTGACTCACACCATCCCCTGAATCAAGAACAATACCTGCAGCAGACAACAACGATGACAATACTACAACTACTGACAGACCAGTAGAGATGAAAAACTTGGATGGGTTGGTTAACGGGTCAAAATGGGTAAGGGTTAAAACGGGCCATTAAGTCATTTTAAAGAAATAATTAAAGCCATTACTATGGTTAAAATACTAATGTACCTTATTACAATAACAATCTGTAAACAAAACAATTTAGAAGATTTTGCGCACTAAAAATGACGTTGGACAATAGATTTTAACTTGTTTGACCCTTTAAACCCATTTTAGTTGTTTCCCTTGTAAAACTTTAAACTTGTCCCATTCGAGCTAAAAAAATATATAACCAAAATCGATCCATTCACAGTAAACGGGTCACTACTGTCACCTCTAAAACCCTTAACTTAAGATGTGGACTTTGTTACATTTTTAATTGATTTTAGGAACATGTTAACTATAAAATGACGTATGAAAGAAAGATGCAAACTGCACAAAAACAAAGAAGTTTCAGCTAAGTTAATGGAGGAGTACGAGATGCATACCAGTAGTACGTCCACTAGCATAAAGGGAAAGAACGGCTTGGATAGCGACATACATAGCTGGGGCATTAAATGTCTCGAACATGATCTGAGTCATCTTCTCACGATTGGCCTTGGGATTCAAAGGTGCTTCAGTTAAGAGAACTGGATGTTCTTCTGGAGCCACACGGAGTTCATTGTAGAAGGTGTGATGCCAGATTTTTTCCATGTCATCCCAGTTGTTGACAATACCATGCTCAATTGGGTATTTTAGAGTCAATATACCTCTTTTCGATTGAGCCTCGTCTCCAACATAAGCATCTTTTTGGCCCATTCCAACCATCACCCCAGTGTGACGTGGTCGGCCAACAATACTTGGGAACACAGCCCTTGGAGCATCATCTCCAGCAAAACCAGCCTGTAACAAAAGTTTCAATTGGTTTATACATTATACTATCATCCACAAGCTTCAGACATAATTCGTATTTCTATTTATGAGCGTAGTAAAACGAGTACCTTAACCATTCCAGTTCCATTGTCGCACACGAGTGGCTGAATGTCTTCTCCGTCTGCCATTTTATGCTATCTACAGAACAAAATATAAGTTCAGTCATTCTGTGGTGAAATTCCATACATAACACTACCACAACTCGAAACATCAATCTTACCAATTACCATAGGTTGGGAAAATAGGTAAACATCATTTTTGTGATAATTTTAGACGATTGCGTTAAATCATATATATAGTCATATATAAAGGTTAAGATGTTAATATTCTCTCTGAAAAATTGTTCTGTTTTCGTCTATTTGTTGCAAATTGACTATTCAGGTTAACAAAATTAATAAATCAATATTTTTGGCTCGGATATGTAATTTTCAAAAGTATGAAAGTAAAGGGAGGACTTTATCTGTTTAGCCATAATAGAAGCTGTATTGTTGATATAATCAAGGGATGAACATAATGGGCAAAAAAGACAAACATATAATTCGGAATCTATCAAAACTGTGATGCTCTTAGCTGATAATGATCGAAACAAACATAAAGAACGACAAAGATAATAAATATTCTACATGGACGGCAAACAATCCAATACGGCAAAAGATTACTCAGTCAATTCTGGCCATATCCCTAAACAGTACTCCATATACAAATCAGATAAATCAGAAAGCATGAATTTTATATCCGATACGATAAAATACATTTTTCACGACGATAACAAAGCAAATTTCAAAAAAGTTCATAAAAAACGAACAGCAGCATGATCTTCAAAGCAAAAATTCCCTAAAAACATCAAATCGCATTCACGCGTTGTTATTATATTATGTAACCCGTCTGATTATATTATGTAACATGTATCCTAACATCGGAATTATCTTCATCACGAGACTGATCGGATCAGACACCCGAGAGACCTCACATTTAAAGATTTATTAAAACCGTGGATAGCAAAGATTCAGATGATTAACTATCAATCATTTCCGCTTAAAACAGCTACATAGATTCAAAAATATCAACATAAATCAAAACAAGCAAAAGCCAATTTGAAAATATGAAACATAAAAATGCTAGAATTCAACACCGTAACATTATTCGATAAAATTTTACCAAGCAACAGGATCAAAGATAGCCGAAAATGATACGAGAATTTATGAACATGCATACATGAAACTTACCAGAAATGAGTGAAATGAAATAATGAATGGAATGAAAATGAGAAATGAAGAATATGAACCTGAATGATTCTATAAAAATGGCGGTAGATGTGGACAAAATGTGACAACAGAATTTTGGTTACACAAAACCAACAGTTTTTTTTTTTTGTTTCCCTGAATAGAAATGGCAAGTAATGGAAGAGAGATATACAAGGAGAGAGATTTAATCTTCACCGTTAGATTGGTTTGAATATGTAAACATCCTTCATCTACGGTCATGGATTACTTTTATTTTATTTTATTTTGATTTGAATTGATTTCCCTCTATTTATTATCCATTTATTTTATCTTTATTTTGTTGTTTAATAAAATTAATTCTTTTTCATTTTTTTTTTGGAAAATTCAAAAAGTTTGTGTTGTATAATTGTACTTGTGTAGGGTAACCGACCCACCGGCCACTCCCACATATGGACATATATTGGTACATCTTTTTTAATTGTTTTTACGACTTTAACATTATAAATATTTTTTTTAAAGTCATAAAAATTAGTATAAGCTTTTAGGAAATCAAAGATTCAAGCATCTAACTATAATTTTTAACCTTAGTTATAGTTAGTGTTGTCAAACATATATAAATAAATTAGATAGATCGCCAAATAAAACAATGAATCAAGGATTTCATAACCATAATCCCAATGGTATATTTGAATTATACATCATTCATGACAACGTCATGTAGTAGTAAACAATTTTACCTAATAATGAGCCGTTTTGATGTTTCAAAAAATTATCGGGTATAATCTTTTTAAATAAAATTCTTTGATGGTCAGAGAAAGAGTTTGTAAACGGTTATTGAGATACCCTGATTAGACCGGAATAGCTGAGGCAAGAAAACATCTCTTTGTTTAGCGTTTACTTATGAACCACGAATACAAGATCAAAATATTAAAGTATAGAGTATAATATACATATGACAACTCTCTAAAATGTGTATATATAAATTTTGAATAAATCTCAAAAAAAGGAAGATAGAATGTGTATATTAGAAATCTTTTAGGATCAATAAAAGGTAAAAAGAGTGAAATTTGGTTGTCACATAAAAAAGCAGACAATAGCATTGGTACCCATAAAGATTTGCCACCACCTTCTGAACCAATTGCAAATTCTTAAATCCCATGTGTTGTGTCTCATAAAAGACATTAAAAAGAGGGAAATAAACATAGACCTTTATTCATGTCCATTATTGCTAATTATTTCAATATATCTACCATAATTATTATATCAACTATGTTCCCCTTTATTTTGGAGGAAATATGACAATTATTAATAAAACAAGTGTTTTGGCGGTAATATCGAGGTGTGGTTGTCCGCACCATACAAAAGGTGGTCGACGTGAACCACACCTTCATATTTCAAATGACATATAGACCTATGTTATTCGATATCATAAATATTTGTTAATATTATGATAATTATTTTTGAAAAGCAAGGATACTTTGATGTTAAACAAATAACAATACAAACATATCAACTTAGTAAAGCATTTTCTCTGAACCACAGTTCTCAAATCTCTGAATAGATTTATAATTATTTATAGTTAATTAAAGATTAAATAACTAATATTATCACTTTCATCATATATCCATCCTCCCACTACCACACCACCAAGGATGTCATAGTAATATGATTTTTGAATCTTGCTATGTGTATATTCTATTAGAATTCAATTCTGTTCCTTCTTTTTATTATTAATAATACGAATTCATGTACGTACTCGTATATAATTAAATGGGTATTGTTAACAACAACCCTATAGGTTGGGGGTAACAAGGATTAAAAACTTATACTTTAATTATGAAGCGGTGCTTTCGTAAATGCATGGAGCGTTTATTAATTAAAGTACAAAGATAGAAAGGTCAATATCTTGAACTCTGTCTTAAACAGAAATGGCTAACAATGTTGATCACTTTTCATGTTATGTCTTGAATCTAAATCATCTTGAACTCTGCTTAAACAGTAATGTTAAACACCCTTACGGTTATTATTTTGTAAAGCTTTTCGTGTTCATAACATATCAGTTGTCCTTGCAATCAATCATAACAAAATAAAAATACTAGAGTTCAACGCGTTTTTCCTTATAACATCTTTTATACATAAACCGACAAGTTGATTTCAATAAACAATATAAATATAGTAATTTTTTTTTAAAAAGAGACGAGGGCTAATTGAAATAAATTCCATTTAAACTGCATGAAACACCTCAAGAATATTGCAAATTTGCAAATGAAAGACTCAAACTAGCAAATACAATTCAGCTAAATTCAAAAGCCATATATGTGGCAAGTACACGAAGCAATGTGATTCACAATTCAAAAAGAAAACTATAGTTCTAAACAAGTAAAACATCTGTTGACTAGAATGGAGCCATGATACAACCAAATCTAGCTGATAATCCAGAACCAATGAGAATGAAGCACGAATCAGCTTATATGTGTAGTCGCTTACAGGAATGGAGGTAATATTACCCATCTGCGAGGATACTTGGGTCTTCCTTCTTTCCCGTCAAAGAGCTGCAGCAGAAAGAATAACAAAATGGTTTACGGCTTAATAGTGATTAACAACAAAATGAAAAACACACAGATAATAAGTTTTATAAAAAAATAAAAAGGGAAATTCTAAAGCTCATCGGATTTGCAATGATTGGGAAGGGAGGTCTTTGTATGATGATTTTTATCTTACATTTTACACAGATAATTTTCTGTGACTTGTGAAACCCAAATCATCGTTTGGCCGTCAATCGGGGGATTCATATTAGGGGCTTTCTGAAAGAAGCACAATGCATAGTACATTGTCTCACTCTTAATTGAGTTTCTAAGATTAATAAAATCCTCATTTGAAGATTAGACTCCTAAATGCATATGGGAGTGTCATTTCAGACTAGATAAATTCACCCGCAAGCATAAGCATTTGCAAGACAAGGTAATGCACTACTATTGGTTCAAGACGATTTGTGTTGATTACTTTGTTTACTTATGAAATGGAAATTCCTCTCATTTACTCATGAATGGGGTTAATTTGGGTAGTCTTTTATCTCAAATGGGTCAAATAAATTTTTTTTTAGTTAAAACAGGTTAAACATCCACCAAGTCAATTTTTAGTGTATCCTGGTTGTTTTATTCAAAAATTTAATATTGTTTTTGTAGTCATAATTAACGCCTTTAGTGTTTATTTAAAATTACAAAAAATGCACAAAAAGTGTGGGTGGATCAACCCGATCCGCCCTTTTCAACTTTTTCTAATTGGTGACCCGTTTGAAACCATTATTCAACCTGCCCGACCCACTCATCTACACTTAGTTTATACCAACTAATATTAAGGAGTCAAATCACATCAAATAGAAAAAGAGCGAAAAGTGTTAATTCCGAAAAATATAAAAGATCAAGTAATTACCCTTCTGAGACGACGATGCTTAGCAAGGGCCCAATTAGTCATGATGGAAGCAGCAACAATGAGGAAGATATAACCCGCAACTGTCTGTGTTGCAACATTGAACCCCAACCACTGATAAATCTCAGTTGTGTAATTTGCGCAAGTCACAATATTGAACAAAAACCCTCGTGGAATTTGGTATCCACCACTCCCACTAGGACCACGAAGATTTCTCAGAATAATATGGCAATACAAGTTTGCAACTTGCATGACCGCCCCAAATCCCAATCCGATTTTCATCTGGAGATCACTTACGGGGGTGTAAAAAGGGTGATTAACATAATAAGCAATATAACACCCAAAACTCCAGTAATAAGCACAATTCCTAAAGACATTTGAAAGAGGTGAGGTGGCGTGACTAAAACGGTGAACAAAGAAAGTCTCCATGATACGTTTGAAATAGTGGAAACACCAGTAGTATAATGCATATGTTTGAACTTGATGGATAACACGTTTTTCAACTTCGTAGCCAAAAAATTGGTACACAACTGGGAAGTAATAGAAGACGGGATACAGGATCAGTGGGCCCAGGTACTCAAAAAAGAAGAGTGTACGGTACGATACTTGAGGGCCCAAATCCTTAAACACTACAGTAATGGTGTCGGAATTTCCACTTGTATACTCTTTAAGACTTTTCTTGTATTGAAGAACAACAGGTTTTTCCTTTGATCCCGGTTGGACAGGAAGGGTTAGACGTTGTCTGGAAGGATAGTATTTCTTGACTGTAAACAAAAGATGTGTGTAAGTTTTTAGAATGCGACACATTAGCAACAAGAACGACTGTTTTAGTCATATTAAATTTCATCATAGAGTATCTTTTGCAACAAGTACCGACATACAATCAGTCGATCATCAAACATACCAAATACAAGAAATAAATTGAACTTTTGAAATAATCCTTTTTCAAACGACATGTGAAACAAATGCTGTAAATGAAATTATATTCTACTTTATAGCATGTGAGACAAACTGATTAAAGTGTTCAATTAGCATCATGTGTCCGTTTATAAATACTTTTACACCGCCTTCTTATAGGCCTAGTTCTATAGTATAGGTGGCTACGGTGAGAGGATTGAGTATATGGATGTAAGTGCATAATAGTGTATACGAGGATTTCCATATGTATCCATGTGTGTTGTCTGTACGCCTAAATAAGAAATCAATAAGAAAAGAAATAATTCCATGCTAGTACATGTAACGAATAGATAAAATAAACACATAATTAACGTTGTTTCCTAATCCTGTTTTGAACACGACATGTCTATGAGTACACGTTTGATAACATGAAGGATTCCCAGTTTAATGGGGTATTAAACCCATACCCCTAAACCAAACAGACACTATCGAACCTATAGCGTCATCCAATTACCAAACACACAAAAAAAAACCATAACTTAAGATTTTTATATTTCATTTCTAAATTTATAATCTCGAACTTCATCTCTTAATTTCTTCATTGCAAACACATCTCGTATACATCGCGTCCAGAGGCGAAGCCAGGATTTTATATTAGAGGGCACCCGATATGTATTAAAGAAACAACACATAAAACACAGGCTGATGGGGGGTAGCTTGTTATGTAATTTTTTACTTTAGATTTGGGTTGAAGCTTAAAATTTCTATATAAATTAAGCTCGTTAGGTCCCCCTTGTCTCCGCCACTGAGCGCATAAAAAAGGAAGCTGCTTTGAGTATCATTTCTAATAAATATATGACCACAACTTAATCATATATCATATATTATCATCATCCTTACTTACAAAAAATCATAAAATCTATTTTTTCGCATTACTTGGCGAATTCTGAACTACTTAGGTTAACCAAATCATCACGATCTAATCAAACATACTTACATACATCAGATGCCAGATTTAAACAACAATTTAATCATAACAAGAAGAAAAAAAACTTACTTCGCTGATGAATTGCTTCCTGCAAATCAGCAACAGTAGCCTGACCAAAAACGATCCCCCAAAATAAATCAAAATATAATAATAAAATTAGAGATAAATTGAAGGGAAAAAGAATAAACATACGGAGTTATCAAGAACAAGGCCGCCATTGATTAATTCTCTACCGCTCCGAGTAGTAACGATGACCTTCATATTTCCAACCATTCTGAGAAATTTTGAGATCTGGAAAGATTGGATTTTATGGGTGACAGAGGAATGGGTCCCAACCTGCAAATGTGGATTTTAAAGGCGTGTAGTTGGGTGTTGGATCAACTAACTAACTACTACTACTACTAGCCATATTAAAATTAAGGAAGGAAATTTACGGTGAAAGGGTGGTCTAACTACATCTGGTTTGGGTCGCCACCACGCACGTGGCCTAGTCTGCTTCTTCTTTCTCTTTAATTAACACACCTACTTAATTAACTACTTTCAATCACTACAACTTTTTTTTATATATTAAGTTGAACTTGTTCTTGGAGCTAGTGTTTACTTTGACAATTACTATTATACGACTGTTTACTTTTCAGATTTAAAAAATGTATGAGATTGAGATTATAAATATAAAAATAGAATGAGATTGAGAAATTGTGTGATTTTTTGGTTAAAATGAGATGTATTTATAGGTGAAATTTTGGTAAAAAAAATATAAAAAAAAACAAAAATTTCTAAATGCATTTTTATAGCCGTTAGGGTTTTTAATTTTTTTATTTGGCGTTAGAAAAAAAATATATTAAAACGATCGTTGTAATGATAACGGTGACCGAGAACGAACCCCACAACGATGGGCACCAGTGTGATAACGAAGATCTACTCGTTCTCATTCACACAACGAGTCTATAACGATCGAGAACGAAGGCCACACCTTGTGCTCCAAAAGCTGTAAATGCTGTTGAATTGACTTTGAACTCTTTTAAATTAAACAAGTCAAGACTCAACTTTCTCATTTAGACTTTTAGTTTTTTGTTTAGTTTAGATCATGTTAATTTTAATTCTATATTACATATAATAATCTATAAACTTCTTATTCTCTAAAGGGAAATCTCAAATATAGATGACATGTAAATAAATCCTCCTCCGACAAAAATATATATCTCTTGATATTTTTAACCTCTTACTCCAAAATATATGATCTATATTGTTTTTCACACTTCTCGGTTAATATGTTAAATAGACATTATTTTAAACGAGAAATTTTTGCCCGCGTGTTGCAGCGGATATTAGAAACGTCTATTGATCGGGAAATAGAATCAAACCCGAGTCTCTAAAAAATCGTGATGCACTTCAACAACCTAGACGACCTGCTATTTAGTTTTAACTTTGCTACAAATTGTTTATGTGTTAATTAGTTTTTTTTTAAAATAGACATATGGTGGTGGAGGGAGTACAACATTGGTCTATCACGTATTGACAATGTGCTTTAACTATTCCAAAAGTATACTATTTGGTAATAGTTTTGCTTTAAAAGAATAAGTGTACTACTTTTAATTTGTATACATTTATTTTGTATAAGAAAAACCTAAATGAAAATGTTTTATCTTATTTGATATCGTAACTCAAAAGACAAACAAAGTTATTCAAATAATATTAGTTATTCAAATAATATTAGTTATTCATGTGTATATATTATATGTTTCGATAAAATAACTTAAAGAAAATTATGTAACTGTTTAAGCAACGATTGACGTGCTCAAGAATTTGGGATATAATAATCTTGAAACAAGAGCCACCCAACCCATACCCAACCGATGACAATTTAACCTTGCAGTTAGTTCCTATATGATTGTATCAATTGTTTTCAATGGTAGATGTATATGTTGGATTAAATTATATTGATTCATGTTATTTAACATACCTGCAGATGATCCTGGGATGTTGTTGAATAGGTTAGACATGATTCCCAGATTGAGATGATCGTATTAGGATGGAGTTCCGGTTATATTAGAACCGTTATAGAGAGAAAACACTTGTAGGTGATAATGGAATTGACCAACCCTTATTTGGGTTTATGTTAGTCTTTATATAGATACTCAAGTTAGGAGTATTTATTATTTAGTCCCTGGTGTTTAGTAAGTGTTTACTATAAGCTCTCTTTAGTTCCGATCACCTAATGGGAAATCTATAGTGTCGGTAAGGTAAATACGTCCATCGAATATTTACTAGACACAGATTTCAGTTAGCGTCAGTCATCATATCAGTAAGGATAAATGATCAATGAGGGTCACAAATAATATGGGTCCAACATTCTCCCACTTGACCGAGTAGATCATTTATCTATGAGTATTGATAAGTCCGTACGAGATAATACTCATTTTGTTTAAAACCGAAATCATAGTTGATAAGTACAGTCGTAGAGAAGAACATCTACTCAGGACCCCCACTAGTCAAACTATGACTCAAATTCAAAACTGAATAAGCAATGATAGACCAACTAAGACAAATTTTGTTATAATAATGTCCAACACAGTTATGCGCATAAGGTGTAAATAATAGACAAACAAAATCTGAATAAGGAGGAAAATTTTCATTAATAAATAATAATGACCAATAAGTACAACAATGCTATTAAATTAAGTCTTTTGTAAGCCCCATATTCGACACGTGTCCTACGAATATATTAGGAGGAAGACCTTTGGTCATCGGATCCGCTAGCATGTCATGTGTACTTATGTACTCAACACAAAGAACATTTTCCTCAACCCGTTCGCGTACAAACAGATACTTTGTGTCGAGATACAGCCCAGCGCCAGTCGAACTGTTACTGTTCGAGAAGGTTACAGCAGTTGAGTTATCACAGTAAAGCTTCAATGGTCTAGAAATTGAGTTGACGAGTTTGAGTCCACTGATCAGGTTCCTTAACAACATCCCATGACAGGTTGCATTATAAACGGCAACATATTCAGCCATCATAGTAGACGTTGTGGTCAGTTTTTGTTTATGACTCCGCCAAGAGATTGGTCCGCCAGCTAACATGAAAATATACCCAGAAGTAGATTTATGGTCTTCTTTGCATTTAGCAAAGTCAGAATCAGAATAACCTACTACTTCCAAGTTGTCACTTCTTCTATAAGTTAATTTGTAGTCTTTGGTCCCTTTCAGATATCGTAGAACCTTTTTAGCCGCTTTCCAGTGTGCTAATCCGGGGTTAGATAAGTAACGCCCCAGCATACCAGCGATGTAAGCGATATCCGGTCGAGTACAGACCTGAGCGTACATAATGCTCCCAACTACAGATGAGTAAGGTATCATCCTCATTTCAGCCTTCTCAGTTTCAGTGCTCGGAGTTTGATGAGGTCCAAATACGTCCCCTTTAACTACCGGAGCCACAGTGGGTGTGCAGTGCTGCATGTTATAGCGTTCTAGAATACGGTCAATATAAGCCCTTTGGGAAAGACCTAGAACACCATTGCGTCTATCTCGATTTATTTCGATACCTAAAACATAAGAGGCATCACCGAGATCTTTCATGTCGAAATTATGCGAAAGCATTCGCTTCGACTCATGTAGCAGATCCAAGTTGTTACTTGCAAGCAGAATATCATCCACATACAAAACAAGGATAATAAAGTTACTCCCACTGATCTTGAGATAGGTGCATTGATCCACTTGATTCTTTAGGAAGCCATCAGATTTTACGACTTCATCAAATTTAAGGTACCATTGTCGTGATGCTTGTTTCAACCCATATATCGATTTATTTAACTTGCAGACCATGTGCTCTTTACCTTCTGGAATGAATCCTTCAGGTTGCCGCATGTATACGTCTTCTTGCAAGTCACCGTTTAGGAAAGCGGTCTTGACATCCATCTGATGTAACTCTAAATCATAATGAGCTACGAGTGCCATGACGATCCTTAGGGAATCTTTACGAGAGACAGGGGAAAAGGTCTCTTGATAATCAATTCCTTCCTTTTGAGTAAAGCCTTTTGCAACCAGTCTGGCCTTATAGCGTTCGACGTTTCCATTCGGGTCTAATTTGGTTTTGAACATTTACATCCAATTACTTTGGATCCTTTAGTGAGTGGAACCAATACCAAAACGCCATTACGCTCCATGGATTTGAGCTCTTCAATCATGGCTTCAATCCATTTAGCGGCCTGATCACTATTCATAGCTTCTCGGTAAGAGGTTGGATCAGTAAGTTTCCCAATGTTTTCGACTTCAGCCAGATAAGTTTCGAAATCATCAAAATTAGTGTTTCTGCGAGCCCTTGATGATCTCCTGAGCTGAATTACGGGTTCTTCATGAGCAAGCGGTTCTTCGGCGTTTAGATTAGGAGGCATAGGAGGTTCAACCGGTTCATTAGGAGATCCAGGTATATCGGGAGCAGCGTTGGGTACAAGAGGAGTTATCGGAGGAATCATAATAACCGACGAGTGGTTTCCCCCCGCTTCTTGTACTTCTTGCAAATCTAAATCAGGATTTGTCGTGCTCCCACTGATCTCTGAATTTTCGAGGAAAGTGGCATGTTGCGTATCTATGATGCGGGTAGAGTGAGAAGGACAGTAAAACCGATAACCTTTTGAGTTCTCGGGATAACCAATAAAGAAACATGTAAGGGTTTTAGAATCCAGTTTCTTTAAGTTAGGGTTATAGACTTTTGCTTCGGCAGGACAGCCCCATACTTTCATATATTTTAGACTCGGTTTCCTACCTGTCCAGATCTCATAAGGAGTTTTAGGGACAGATTTTGATGGAACCCTATTGAGTATATGAACAGCTGTTTTTAAGGCCTCAGTCCAAAGAAACTTGGGTAGGTTAGTGTTGGCGAGCATACTTCTCACCATGTCCATTAAAGTTCGGTTTCTCCTTTCAGCAACACCATTCTGTTGAGGAGAACCTGGCATGGTGTATTGGTTAATTATGCCCTGTTCCTTGCAAAAATTATAGAAAGGACCAGGAGCTTGACCAATATCAGTATGTTTACCGTAATACTCACCTCCCCTATCTGATCGGACAACTTTTATCTTATGATCAAGTTGGTTTTCAACCAAAGTTTTATAATCGACAAAAGTTTGTAAGGATTCAGATTTTTCTTTAATCAGATAAAGGTGCATATAACGTGAATAATCGTCAATGAATGTAATAAATGATGTATGTCCTGTTATTGATGCGGGATAGGGGCCACTAATATCAGTATGAATTATTTCCAACAAGTTGGAACATCTGGTGGCTCCTTTCTTATTCCCTTTAGCCATTTTGCCTTTAAGGCATTGAATACATGTTTCAAAATCACTAAAATCAAGAGAGGGTAAGATTCCTTCTTTTACGAGTCGTGTCATGCGATCTCGTGAGATGTGGCCGAGACGTTTATGCCACAATGTGGAGGAATTCTCTGCTTGTTTAGGTGATTTTGTTTTAGTTATGTCATCAGTATTAAGAGACAACAAAGACTGTGAGAAATTATGATCTAGTTCTAATTTATACAGTAATCCATCCAAAAAACCACAACCAAACAATTCATTATTAAGAGTAAAAGTGATCTTGCCACAACCCTGAGTAATTACATAACCTTCAAGATCAAGTCTAGATATAGATACAAGGTTCCGAGTAATTCTCGGTACATATAAGGTATCTATTAATCTAATACACTTTCCGGTATTCATATGTAAATTTAAGGTCCCCATGGCTTCGACATCTAAGAGATCACCATTTCCAACTCTAAGCTTTCTTTGGTCCTTTTGTAGCTTCTGGATTGTAAGGAATCCCTGTAATGAATTTGTCACATGGACCATAGAACCATAGTCACCCCACCATGTATTAAATGGAACATCAGTAGTAAAGGAATCAAATATTACGTAAAGAATGTTACCTTTCTTAGCTAGCCATTCCTTGAATTTAGAGCAATCTTTCTGTCCGTGCCCTTTGGAGCGACAGAACTTGCAGTTATTATTGCTTGTCGAGGATTTAGGGCCAGAGGTAGAAGCACCATGATTTTGGACTTTGTTTTCAGTCTTGTTACTGAAGTTACCTTTCCTCTTCTTGAAGTTTGAAGTGGTAGTAAGGTGAACAGCAGCTTCAGGTTGAATGTGCTTAAGACGATCTTCCTCTTGAACGCACATAGCAATCAGTTCACTTATCGACCATTTATCTTTCATAGCGTTGTAATTCACTTTGAAAGTGTCGAACCGAGCAGGCAAGGAAGTCATTATGAAATGCACAAGAAAGCCATCTGAGACTTCCATTTCCAAGTTCTTAAGCTTGTGAGACATATCAACCATCTTCATTATGTGTTCACGGACACCATTAGAACCTTCATACTTAAGAGTCAGCATCTGTAGCATTAAACTACTCGCATTTGCCTTAGACGATCCCTTAAAGTGATCCTCAACAGATTTGAGGTAAGTTTTCACTTTGTCGTTATCAGGGATAGCTCCTCGAATGATGGGATGAATTGAGTTCTTGACCATCATTAGGGACAGCCGATTCGCCCTTTCCCACTTCTCAAAGTCCGCTTTCTCTGTAGCAGTAGACTCAGCAGTAATAGCAGCGGGTTCATCATGGCGAATAGCATAGTCCATGTCGAGCATTCCCAGAGTTAGGTAAAGTGTATCCTTCCATGAAGTGAAATTAGCACCAGTAAGTGCCTCAATGCCGAAGTTTGGTACTGTAGTGGAGAATAAGGAGGATTTAGATTTATGATACGAGTTATAGAAGATTTTAGAGTGACAGAGTTAGCTATATAAGGCAGACTAAGTAATGTCCCTTAAAGTAATAGAACTAGAGTAATGTCTAAAATAAGTAGACCTAATAGTAATGTTCCTGAGACTAAGACCATATAAGTAATGAAGCTAGTGATAGGTAAGCCTATTAAAAAACACCAAAATAATAAGCTAAAGTAAGGCTCTACTTAGATGTTACATCACCTTTGGGCAGAAATAACTAATATCTAAGTAAAATTATGAGCATAAGGTTTATGCAACACTATGTTTGTCTTTTGACCTTTGGGCAACAAAATAGAACATCGTGTTTTAAGGCATAATAAGAATCCTTTTAAGCACACCAGTATATTAAATCACCTTTGGGCAGAATTAATATCCTACGTGTTTATTATGCTAAAGGAAAAAATGCAATCATAGGAATCACCTTTGACCTTTGGGCAACAAAAGATGAAAACATGAATATTAGTGCATAAGTATAATAAGGTCACATATAAATAAGGTGACTAAATAAGGTGACCACTACAAATAAGGCAGGGGTTAAGGGGCAGCGCCCCTTACGGGGTCAAAAGCTAAACGATTTTAAAAATAAGGCAACCATTAAGACTTTTAAAAAACGACCAAATTAGGGTCTGTAGTCATCCGTACGGATGAGATTATATTCGTACGGATGAGCATTGATTCGTACGGATGTAAGTCCAGGTTCGTGCGGATGTAAGCCTAGGTTCGTACGGATGTAAGGTTTAAGTTCGTACGAATGTAAGCCTAGGTTCGCACGTATTAGCCCAGATTCGTACGGATCAACAGTTACGTTCGTGCGTATGAACAAATCCGATTCGTACTAATGAACAAGTCAGGTTCGTACGAATGGGGCTTCATCCGTACGAACGAACAAATCAGGTTCGTACGAATGAGCCAATCAGATTCGTACTAATGAACAATTTAGGTTCGTACGAATAGGGCTTCATCCGTACGAACGAGCAAATTAGGTTCGTACGAATGAGCCTTCATTCGCACGAACGAAGTTCGTCGAAATTAGGGTTGCAGCAGCCGCCACCAGCGCCAAAAAATCCCATTTTTCACCCAAAAAATGCAAACCGCCGGCCAAATAAGTTGCAGAATCAATAATAGCAATAGCCAAGCGATAAATAAACATGAACCAATGGATAATCACGAGCCATTGGCTCTGATACCACATGTTGGATTAAATTATATTGATTCATGTTATTTAACATACCTGCAGATGATCCTGGGATGTTGTTGAATAGGTTAGACATGATTCCCAGATTGAGATGATCGTATTAGGATGGAGTTCCGGTTATATTAGAACCGTTATAGAGAGAAAACACTTGTAGGTGATAATGGAATTGACCAACCCTTATTTGGGTTTATGTTAGTCTTTATATAGATACTCAAGTTAGGAGTATTTATTATTTAGTCCCTGGTGTTTAGTAAGTGTTTACTATAAGCTCTCTTTAGTTCCGATCACCTAATGGGAAATCTATAGTGTCGGTAAGGTAAATACGTCCATCGAATATTTACTAGACACAGATTTCAGTTAGCGTCAGTCATCATATCAGTAAGGATAAATGATCAATGAGGGTCACAAATAATATGGGTCCAACAGTATATTTCAACTAGATATTTGGAGTAATTTCGTTGTAACTAAATAAAAGCAAATAATGATATTACTATTTCTTATGCTCATGTTTTTTCAGTTGTTTGGACTACAATATTCATACGAAACAATAACGCATCCAAATACCACACTTTAACAAACTTGTGTAAATAAGTATTATACTCGTAGCTGTTTAAAGTTGCTTTCATGCATTGGGTCAGATATTTCTATTCCAAAGACGAACATGGCCATGGGGTATTAAATTTAGCATATCAAGTCGTTTTTAGTGTATTGTTTCTAATAAAGGCTATATAGTACTCGGTGTATAATGATTTACATGCTTTAGGTTGGTCTTATATGCACCACACTAGCACCTCTAGTTTGACATTTAAGAATCCTTTTGCATAATGAGATGCGGAGAGTACTTGTTTGTTTTTGTATAGAACACTTGTCATTACATGAATATTTATATCGAATAGTTATTTGGTTGTTTCAATTTAAATAACGAGATTTGATTAAACATCAATACATATGTGTTTAAAATTTAGAACCTAAAATTTATGAGATCTAAAGCACTTGATATTTTAGTACTATACCCGTGCGATGCCGCGGTGATAATAAATTGTTTGAATTTTCGGTGAATAATTTTCTTCGGCGGTACATATTATTACAAATATTTTTATCAATGATCAAAATTTTCGTTTTGTAAACATTTAATTAGTTTTAAAATTATAAGGTTAACTCTATTTATTTTATATTTTACACAATAAAATTGATTTAAATTTATAAAAAAAGAAAACTCAATTATTTAAATTTTTAAGTATATATGGTAATTGTGTTATAAAGTTGTAATTTTAATTATTTAATAGTTAATTAATTAAAAGGATAAATTAAATATTTTATCATATTTAAATCTCAATAATTTATACCAAAATGCTTTATAATATATATAAAACTAGATTATTGTCCCGCGATAACGCGGAAAAAAATAAAAATTGAATCGTAAATTTTATGTTTATGTAGATTTAATTTATTATGAAGAAATAATGTTATATGTAATAATATATATAGTTTTACGTTTATACACATGTTTTTTTATACTTATAATAACATATACACTTTTACGTTTATAAACATATTTTGATATTTTATATTAGGAGATTTTAGAATAATAATAAGTTAAATCATATTCCAAATTGAACGATTCTATAAGTAAATTATAGTTATGTTTTTTATTGTAGCAAAGATGGAATGAAAGAGAGAATTTAATTATTTATTGTAAGAGGGTGTAAAACGATAATAATCTTTGATGACATCATCAATTTGATCTAACGGCTGCCATCAAAGAAGTTAACTTATCCAAGGGACCTTAATTCGCCATGTGGCATTTAAGGCCCCTCTTTTATTATATATTAAAGATATGGTTTAGCCAACATGTTTTTATCGAACTACATGAACTCGAGTCTAACTCATTGGAGTTAAGTTTTACATTAAACAACTTAAATACATATATGTTCTTTTTGATTTAGTTAAAGTAAGAGTTAATTACATGGTTCGTCCCTATGGTTTGCACCATTTTCACCCGTCCTCCCTAATAGTTTTTTATTACACCACTGGTACCTAAGTTTGAAATTCGTTGCCTCCAGAGTCCCTAAAATGGACGTGCCGTTAAAAAGGCCGTTAAGTGTCCTCACGTGTGTCACACGTGAGGGGTAATTTCGTCATTTTACCACCTTCTTCCCCATTTCCCTATCCAAATTTCTAACAACAATTCAATCAAACTCATACTTGCAATTACAATCCTGGCCAGCAAAACTCCGATTCCCCCGCTCTCTCTCTCCACTCGCCGACTCTGATTCCCCCTCTCTCTCTCTCCTCCAATCCCCCACCGCATACGACGCCGGCGACGATCATCTCTGTAATTGAAAAGAGTGGAATTTACTTGGCAGAAAGAAGAATGCATTTTGAGCTCATCAAGAACAGTCTGTTTCGACTGATTGATAGAAAGTTTAGCATCATCATCATCATCTGACACTCCTCAGCTAATTCATAGATTAAAAAAAAAATTAAATTAGAGAAAGAAAAAAAAGAATGTTACGCTTGGGATATTTAATTCTGATTTGTTGAATTCGCAGATTGTTACTTTACATTGAAGGCTTGGAATGCGCAAAAAGTTGGAGCTGCTGCCATTCTAGTTGCAGATGACAGACCGGAGCCTTTAATCACAATGGACATGCCTGAAGAAGAAAAGGCACAAGCCCATTACTTACAAAACATAACAATCCCTTCGGCTCTCATCAGCATGTCACTTGGGGATTCAATAAAGAAAGCTTTGACCAAGGGAGATATGGTAATTTGTATTTCCTAATTCAGTTTTTGAATTTTTAGCATCGAGTCGATTTAGATTTATATTAATCTGTAATGGTTAACTGGTCCGTTACCTCACTTGTGTTGATTTGATAAAGGTGAAGTGTGTTTGTGTTGATTTGTATGAATTTTGGAGAAATTAATTTAGGGTTTTGTGGATTTTGGGGATGAACACGTTGAATTAACGAAATTACCCCTCACGTGTGACACACGTGAGGACACTTAACGGCCTTTTTAACGGCACGTCCATTTTAGGGACTCTGGAGGCAACGAATTTCAAACTTAGGTACCAGTAGTGTAATAAAAAATTATTAGGGAGAACGGGTGAAAATGGTGCAAACCATAGGGACGAACCATGTAATTAACTCTTAAAGTAAAAAACATGAAGCTCACGTAGCCACATGCCCAAACAAGATTTTTTTTTTTTTTTGTTTTCCTAAAAATGTCATGTCATACATACGAGGAAAAATAATGCTAGAATTATATGAAGATTATAAAACATTTCTTATAAACTCATATGATATTTAAAATATTTCAATTAAAATGTTTTATAATCTGACAGCAAATTTCCATTTATTAATTAATTAAAGAATAAATAAAGGAAGAAAATATCTCAAGAAATAAAAACAGAAAACGATTGAAAAGGGAGTAAAAGTTTAACCTAACCTGCAAATTTTGAGGCTTCACCGCCGCTCATCTACTCCGCCTCCGACCAGCAGATCTCTCCCTCCGTCATCATTTTCAGGTAATTATTTCTCCGACCTAAAAAATTGAAATATCAATTGTTTAATTGCTGCTTAAGTATGATTGACCTGTTTATATTGATTAAATCGATACACATAGCTTTGAGTTTATGTAATTATAGAACATAGAATCTAGAAATTACTCACCGTATTCTGATAATTGACTAATTCACATTGTAAGTTTTTTATTTTATTATATTTACCTGTTGAACAATTTGCGGTTAATTCGGTCTGTTACTGTAGTCTACTCTGTTAATATATGTAGGTTACACCCTATTTGAGCTGTCAATTTTGTTATAATCGAAGGCCGGAAACATATGTATGGATTACAGGGGAGTAAAGGAAGAATTCGAAATGTCTCCAGAATTTTTGTTTAGGATATCTGTCTAGACTCGACTTGTTTGGTATATATAGGCAGTTATTAGTCACAAAAGGTGTAAGCGCGCGGGAGTATGCGTTTTTATAGTTAGGTTGATAATATATTAGGATCCATATAGGCCGAACACATAATGGGCGCCTGCCGAGGCATTCACTTAAATCATACTTTATAATTTCAACAAGCACAAGAATGAGAAGCAACCTGCCATTGGAAGGAGCAGTAAATGCAGAATAATGAGAGTTTTTTCTCACTTAACTGAACTCTTGGCTGAAAAAATGTATATAAACTAGTCAAAACAAATATATTTGGAGCTCCCCACCGTTAATTTGCTTGTAAATAATTTGTCTTACATGTGTCAGTATATCTTAGATAGGATCCCAAATCATCCGTTAGATTGATATCATTTAATATGGAAGTCAGTATTGCAGCTGTCTTGATGCCTTCTCAAAAACACGTGGGCTAGCTGCTATAGGATAAACTTTTTTGAGTTCATTCGTGTGCTCTTCTTAAATAGAGCCTAGTATCCAAAAGAACAGTGGAATATGCCTGAGATACATGGTATGCATGATAAATGTTAATAGAGACCGAATAAATAGCTTCCCCTTTTGAGGTAAGAGATTCAGGCGTGAATAATTCCGTGTCAAATGAATAGAGACCAAATAAATAGCTTCCCCTTTTGAGGTAAGAGATTCAGGCGTGAATTATGTGGTGACACTCGCATCGGTACACTAATTTAAGCATACCTTTTTTATATGGCCAATCATTTGATAAAAAAATAGAGGAGATACTAGTTTTTCATTCTATTGCGTGTCTGTTCTAACTCTGTATAAAGTTGTATAGTGGGGAGACACATATACTTAAATTGATTCGCATGCACCGTGCTAGGTGTTGATTGAAATGCGAGTTGACTTACATGATATTAAAGCATTTCTTTAGTGCATTTTTTGAATTGCTCATTGGTGAGTATATTCTCAGTTCCTGTGCATTAACTTGCTGCAGGAAAGATTACGGAACAGGAAAAAATAATCTCCATCTTGATAAATTTTGCTACCTTTTAACTAAAAGTTCTCATGACCAACCCATTTAGCCCTCCTTTGACCATGCATGGACATAGTTTCCAGTCTTTTATTTGCTATTGCCCTGACTGATGCATGAACATATATTCTATTATTTCAACCTTATTATTTGCTCTTCCATCATTTCTTAATTGCATTGTTGATGGTAGATATAATACGATATTCCCGATAAGAATTCATTGATTCATTGATTTTGCAACTGATGGGCATCACCATCTCCTTGAATCTTGAATTCATTGATTCACTGATATTTATCATCCCTTTATTGAAAACATATTTGCCATTTGAATTTCGTGAACCATATATATATCTAATGGCACAGATTCTATCACTGTGGTTCTCACTTTGCCAATCCATTTCTCCTTTCATTTTGTTTCAATCTACCCATTGTTCTCTTCTTTCTTCTGTAAATGCTTCTCGCTTCTCTGTATCTATCCCAGTTGCTGTTCAACTTCAAGCTTTTATTCTTAAAAATAAAAGATGCCAAGGACACGTGCAAAAGGGAGTACAAATGCAACACCTGTCAAGACTGAGGAATCGCCAACGGCTGTCAAGTTAGAGAACGAGAAGAATTTTGAACCAGAAGAACAGGTGGATTTTGATGGGGATATGGATGAATCAGTTGAGGAAGAAGTTGAATATGAAGAAGTAGAGGAAGAAGTTGAGGAAGAAGAAGAGGAAGAAGTGGAAGAAGAAGTCGAGGAAGAGGAAGAAGACGAAGAAGAAGAGGAGGAGGAAGAAGAAGCAGATGTCGAAGATGAAAAAAAAGTGAAAGATGAAGAAATGGATATTGTCGAAGAAGATGAAGATCTGAAGAAAATATATGATGAACTTCTTGCACTTCCTCCTTATGGTTCAGAGGTATATCTTGGTGGAATTCCTCTAGATGCATCTGAAGACGATTTGAAAGAGTTCTGTGAGTCTATTGGAGAAGTCACTGAGGTATCCTTCTTTCTCATTGTCTCATGTAATACAAAAATATATTAATGGATATTTGTTATAATGGTTATTTTTACGTATAACAGGTTCGAATAATGAAAAGTAAAGACTCAAGTGAGAACAAAGGCTATGCTTTTGTGACCTTCAGGACTAAAGATTTGGCTTCTACCGCCATCAAGGATCTTAATAATAAGGAGTTGAAGGTATTGAAACAGCTCTAAAACTTTTATAGATGTATCATAATAGATGGGTTGGATTACGGGTAAAACAGGCTGGGTTGAATTAGGTTGATACAAATACTATTTTTCCCTTTCATTTATTAACTTGTTTTAAAATTAAATAATGCTTTATTTGTGATAACAAGAAGACTATTATGAAATAATGACCTGAATCATTGAATAAGAAGATTTCAAAGGTTGTATGCACTAAATTGATACTTTTGGACGACGACTTACAACCCGTCCGACCAATTTTAGCTAGATTTTTTGCTTTGACTCGTTTGAGATACAACACAACCCAAAATCGACCCATTCACAAGTAAATGATAAATGCTACTTTTATATAAGCTGCACTAAGTTGATTTTTGTTGCATTACTTAACTTGTCTTCATTATGTTTCCCTTTTCAAATATTTTCAGGGAAAAAGGGTCAAGTGTTCAACATCTCAAGCGAAACATAAATTATTCATTGGTAACGTTCCTAAAACTTGGACACCGGATGAGATGGAGAAGGTTGTTAGAAAAGTTGGACCAGGCGTCAATTCTGTAGAGCTGCTAAAGGTTTAGAAAATAAATACTAATTGATTGGATTTCAGACATTTGCTTGTAATGAGCATCAAGTATCTAATTTCTTTATTTTTGCTTATTCTGTTACAGGATCCACAGAACTCTAGACGCAATCGTGGATTTGCTTTTATCGAGTATTATAACCATGCCTGTGCAGAGTATTCAAGGCAAAAAATGTTGAAGCCCAAGTTTAAACTTGATGATAATGCTCCAACCGTGAGCTGGGCTGACCCGAAAAATGCTGAGTCTTCAGCTTCATCTCAGGTGCTTTGGTCGTAAAATAAACTTAAAACACATGCATGTTTCTGCTTTTTTTTTTTCCTTACATAAGTTTACAAATGTCATTATTTCGTGTTGTTTCTTATGCAGGTTAAGGCAGTGTATGTAAAAAATTTGCCAAAAAATGTAACTCAAGAGCAGCTAGAGAAGATATTTGAGCACCATGGGAAGATTATGAAAGTAGTTCTTCCACCTGCAAAAGCTGGCCATGAGAGGAGTAGGTTTGGTTTTGTTCATTTTGCAGATAGATCAAGTGTTTTGAAGGCTCTCAAGAACACCGAGAAGTATGAGCTAAATGGTAATGCATGACTTGTTTCTGTTATTTCAGAAAAATAAAAAATAATCGGACATTTTTCGGCGTTTCATATATAGGTCAAACATTGGAGTGCTCTCTTGCTAAGCCACAAGCAGACCAGAAATCATCTTCTGGAGGATCTTCAAATTCACAGAAGGCTGCTTTACTACCTAGCCACCCTCCTCGTGTTGGTTATGGTTTGGTAGGATCTCCATATGGTGCTTTGGGTGCAGGCTATGGCGGCGTAGGATATACACAGGTGCGCATGTCTAAATTCTATATTTTCTTTATTTTCTTTTTTCAGTATATTATTATAGTTGATTAATTATTTTATTCTTCTTGTGCAGCCACTTGTTTATGGAAGGGGGCCTTCAACAGCTGGCATGGCAATGATGCCAATGCTTTTGCCTGATGGAAGGATTGGATACGTCCTGTAAGTATTATGCTCATGGGCGGTGCTCGTAGAATGATTCATAACTAATGCTCATATTTTTTTTTAATTCCTGTTGGTGTTTCAGACAACAACCAGGTCTGCAGCCACACACACCTCCACCACCACCGTCACAACATCATAGAGGAGGTGGTGGTCATAGTAGTGGTGGTGGTCGTAGTAGTGGTGGTGGTGGTGGTGGTCGTAATAGTAGTGGTGGTGGTGGTCGCAGTAGTAGTGGTGGTGGAGGAGGCAGTTCAAGTGGTGGTGCACACAGGCGTGGTCATGACAGTGGAGGCCGAGGACGTAGTCGCTACAACCCGTATTAGCTTTTGTAGCAAAGTGCAAATGATAATTCTGTTTCAATTAACTTCTGAAAACAATGAACACCTGATTTTTTATGTTAAGAGATTGAATGATCAAACGTTGTTAGATGACACACTTGCTTTAGTATCTCCTTATTCTATTCCGAACGGAGGGCTCAAATGATAATAAGTTTATAACATTGTCGTAAATAACAAAATTGTTATCGTGTTATTAGTGAGTGAGCAAATTTGGGTTGTTAGTTACCTTTGTTAGACCGTAATGTGCAATATTGTTTATAAGCTACTCTGAAGTTTGAACTAAATAATGGGTCCAAACGATGATGATTGTACCTAGAGTGGACTAAACACCTTTTCGAGATGGTTGTACCATCAAGTTATGAGAAAGTTCTATATAAAGGTGAACAACTTGACATCATGAGTTCTCAATAGATTCTCGTTACAAACAAGGATCTCACATGGCAGCGATGGTTTCAGATATGTGTTCGTGCTACCCCTGGACTGAATTACCTTCATAATGGTGTTTTCTTCTTCTCATTATTTCTGGCTCGGTTACTATTTGTGCTTCTAGTTCTAGTGGCAACCGAAGAAAAAATAATGTTAAGATACTAATCACATTCATAAGTGCAAGGAAAATCAACTTTGGCAATATAACACTTTGATCGTATTTACCTTCAAATTGGAAGAAACCAAAAAAAAAACCAAAATAACAAAACATTCAGAAAACATGACCAGAAAATGTATCTAGAAATAAAACGCTATCTACTCGGGAGACAAATCATTAAATCTCGAATATTTTGGTGGTCTACTATGACATTATCGGCTTCTCTTGGCGCTCTACATGAAATTGATTCCAAATCTAGCCACTGACAATCAACAACAAACATTTCACGGATAGATGACATATTCGTTAACCAAATAGGCAATTCTCGCACTCCGAATCCCTCTATAGTTAACGACTTCAGTTCAGTGAGGTATTTTACATCTTCCGGTATGAACTCCCATTGAGGCCAACTGATTAGATGTAAAGAGAAAAGGTGGGTTTTCAACTTCTCTATGCCTTCAAGACTTGGGAATGAATATTGATTTTTGGAGAACGGACCCAGTGTCACTTCGTTTACAAGGGAAAGAGAGTCAAATCCGGCTGGCAAGGAAGTCAATCTCTCACAATGGATAATTTCCAGACACTTCAAAGAATGCCCCTGTTCGTGCAAATCAGGTAATTCCAGAAGACTCGGACAGTTGGAGATTTCTAGAGATTCAAGAGATGTGAGACCTTGTATGCTCAAAATGGACTCCAGATTTTTACAGTTTTTTATTTTTAAAGAAATGAGAGGGTGGTGATGAGATTCATCTAAGAGAATGATCTTTGGGCAACGATCGATGATCAACTTTTCTAGGATAGGCGATAACATCGTTGAGCTGTTCATTGTGGCATCATCAGTCCACTTTTCAAGACTTTTCATATCTATTAGTTCCAACGATTTCAGGGATACAAACAAATGTTTCCCTGATCTAGTAACATCATTTTCTTGGCCTAAAGAACTCCTTAAGCATGTTAACTTGTCCATACTTTCTAACACAAGATTTTGAAGAACTTCTAGGTTCCCCAACATCGGAAGATTGACTATGTTGCAACATCCTGATAATCTAACCGTCACAAGGTTGTGAAGGGGCATCCATTTCCCTTCCGTATCGATTGCCATCATCATTACCCATGCAGGAAATGAATCACCGGAAAAGTTACTTATCTTCAAGCTTTTCACATTTTCATGAGGTTGTAAGCCTTCTAATACATCCTTGTCTCTTCGGTTGATATCTTCATTATTACCCCAAAGGAATTCAATCTCGTTCAAAGCTTTCTTTCCAGATAAATCTGCTTTGGACGCATCTTCTTTGCGGTTAAGCTGTTCTAGATTGCGAATACCAAGCTTTCCACAGAGGTGTTTCATACCGCCTAACTCTTCAATCTTACATCCATTCTCTTGACCCACACCAAAGAAAGACAATGTTTGAAGAGAAGTCAGTTGTCCGACTTTTGGTGCTTGACCAAATGCGTCAAACTCAAAATGTCGCAAGCTTATCAAATCTCTCACGTCTTCTGGGAACTCCTCAAAAAAGAAACAGCAACATAGCTTAAGAGTTTGCAGATGGTAAAGTTTACCAATAGATTTTGGTAGATTCCTGATTTTGGTATATGAAAAATCAAGATACCTCAGGTGCACCAACTCTCCAATTGAATTGGGTATCTTGTCCACCGTAAACCCACGTATGGTTAGGATACGCAAACACTTGAAAGCTTGTAGTGAAATGTTCTCCACAAGACTAGACGGGAAGAACAACGAGTGCAAACTCTTAGCTTTCACTTCCTCTTTGAATACATCAGAAATCATCTTTCTAAACGAGGTGTTAAAATTTGAATTCACCATCCATTTTTGGGTATATTCTTCATGCATAAAGAGATGTTTAACTTGAGGAATGCATACCATATGATCTCTTGGCGTAACGAGTACACAGAAGGTATCATCTTTGACAGGTGTTAATGAAGTATCATGTACTATCTCATGAATCTTACAACGAAAAATGTAACCACACTCATCCATTTCAACATCTTGGAACAACGAATTGCTTACCAATATTTGGAAAATATCGTTTCCCAGATCCTCCATCTTCTTATTTCTTGTCTCATCTACTTGAAGAAACCCTAGAGCCATCCAAAGTTGAATCAATGTTTTCCTTGCAATGAACACATCATTCGGAAAGATCGAACAATATGCAAAACATTGTTTGACAATAGAACTCGGCAGATTATTAAAGCTTAGTTTTAGGGCTACTCTTACTTTATCTTCCCCTTCTAGATCCCAAACCTTGCTTTCTTTGATGGACAACCACTTCTCCTTATCATTACAACCTCGCAACATGCCTCCTATAATCTTTACTAACAAAGGCAAGCCACGACATTTTTTCACAATATCAAGTCCTATCGCTTCCAATTCTGAAAACGAGGACCGCCCTTCCAAAAACGCTATTTCTCTAAAAATAGACCAACACTCATCAAATGAAAGACCTTGCAAATCACAAAAATTCTCACTCTTAATATTAGTTCCAATCTTAAGATTCCTAGAAGTGACGAGAATGCAACTTCCACTTTGTAAACTTACTTCTAGCATACAACTCCTAAAATCATCCCAATCTGCCTTTTCTAAGCCCTTAACATCATCTAAAACCAACAAGTATTTTTTTGTTCCTAAATTCTTTCCAAGACACTCAATTATATTTTCCCTCGTTGGTACCAGACATTCCTCTCCTGTCAGAGATTCATATATTTTTGCGAGAAGTGAATCGACCTCAACCTTAACCGACACACACAACCAAACTCTAACATCAAAATGTCCCATGATTTCAATATCATTAAAGACAAACTTAGCCAAAGTAGTTTTTCCAATCCCCACCATTCCCACAATGAAAACAGTCATAAGGTTTTCTTCTTTTCTTGATTTCGTTAAAAGTTCTATGATATGTAGTTTTTCATTATCCCTCCCAACAATCTTAAGTTTTTCCAGATTTGAACCACTCTCCTCATGGATAACAAAACTATATGGAACAGGGCTAGCTTGTTCGTTTTGTAATCCTAAACCATTTGCTCCTTCATTGATCTCACACAACTTTTTGTTAATGTTTTTAATTAGATTACCCATTTTTCTACGAATCAAAAAGTTTTTTAAGCTTGGTAGAGAAGGTACCTTTCTAAACATCAGATTCCGTGTCTCTACCTCACGCCTCAATATTTCGTAATGAACCTCATCCAACATATTATCAACTTCACCGACCACATCTTTTAGTTGTTTCAGCCACAACATCACACCTTCTGTTTCCTTTTGTCTTTCCGCATCGCTTAACTTGGTACAAATCATGTCCAACGTGTGAGAAATGGCGGTCAACTGTTCTTCATGACCCCAAGCAAGGACGATTTCATTAGTAGCTACTAAATGTAACTTTTTCAGTATGCTCTTGACACCAAAAGTAATTAAATTTTTAGCCATTTTGTTGCAATTTAGAGAAATAGTTGATGAGATGGTGGAAAAATGAGAGAAACTAATGTGATATATATATTGTTAATGTTGTAGTTGTTTAATGTTTTGATGTTTTCTTAACATTCACATTCAAAAAGTATTCTATAATATGTGAAATAAACACATGCTTCAAAGATCCATGCCAACTATTAATCTGCATAAACAACGTTAGCCACTATTCCTTTATTCTAGAAAGGAGCATAATATACATGATGTTACGCATGTAGTTTTCCACAAATAATTTAATAAACAATTACTCTTTTCTTTATTAAAGCACTAACTGAAAGGTCCACATAATTATAATATATATATTCTACCTGTTTATCACATGGTCGGTTCACTGTTATCATCCAAACCATTAAATATAATACCGTATATATTTTTATTTTGGTGTGACAGTCACAGATAGTGGGTGGTATTTTTATTTCTTTTAACTTTGGTGATATACCCCATATAGTCCCCACATTTTCTTTTACTAAAACTATATTTGTATTTGTGTTAAATGAATAAACTTTTCATTTTAAAAATTTATTTTAATTTATTTTTATTTAACTATTAGTTATCTGAAAAACCATAAACGTATTAAAAGAATAAATTATACCATTAAAACAAACATTATTTATTCTTTCTGTACAACATCCACTCGATATATTTTTTACGATTTTTTTTTCTCGAGTTTTTTGACATGTTTTGAAAAATTTACATTATAAAATCATAGTTTTATAAAATGTGATTTTAGTAGTTTGACCTATGATATTTGTGTTTTATTTTCGATTCTAGTTACATATACATGCACCATATAACATATATAAGTTTTGAAATTTACATTTAGTATTCAAATCTCATGTGATATTACCTTACGAATACAAACATATGAAAAAAAAAGCAAAAGTTAAAACTCGTCAAAATTCAATTTTTTCTGGGTCTATATAGATTATACTTTATATAATATTTTTGTGTTTTAAACTAATATGAGTTATTAGTGTCAGGATCGTATTAGTCTGGATAAACTAATAAGTTTGCTAACGATTAAGATCGAGATCTATTGAAGAAGTTCAGCAGCGGATGAACACTTCAATATTACGAGTTATCGAACAACTAATAATGAATAATGAATAAACAAATTATTGTCGAATTCTAAGCCTCAATTGTATTAATCAAACATACCAATACAACGTGTTTTCTATTCTTCAAGGATCTATCTATTTATAGACCTTGAGGCTCGTTCTAGATAAACTAGAATTCTACATCTATCCTTATCTAAACATTGAATAAGGAAACTTTAATTAATTAACAAAAGGAAATCTAATCTAATTATAACTCTATCTAATTAGATTTGATTCTTGTAAGATAAGTCTTTGTCTTCCGCGTATCTTGGCTTGACTTCCTTATCTTGATTCTGACTTTGTCCGTAGTAACCGTAGTAACTTCATCTACCGTAGTAACTTTGCAATATGTTGAACAGCCGCACTAACTTGTTATGATATTCTTCCGTAGTAACTTCTTAATCGTCAAACTGTTTGATTAAGTTACTTTCACTTGTTTGTTAGGTTTCATTATCTATGGTTAAACTATATTACTAAGTTATAACCCAACAATCTCCCCCTAACCTTGAACTTTTATGACACATCAAAAGTACAAGTTTCATGCTTCAACAGTATTAACTACTTCATTAATAGAGCAGTATTAACTATTACAATGATGAGTTATTATAAGTCAACTTCCATTTTGTTCTTTTCTACTATCCTTTGACACAAGATTTTCCAAATAAGTTCTTGAGCAATCATTGAATCTCCTGGTCCATTCAACTTCAATTCAATCAGCTCATCCAATGTCTTCAATGAGTGTGGATACTGATGACTTAACAAGTAGAATTCCCTTGCTCCGTGTCTTCTTATAATTGAGTATGCTTCACATTTCTCATACACATACCAATTAAGTACAGGATTATTAGGTCCTTCTTTCTTGAAGACTGAACTTGTTGGCTTGTATCCAGGTTCAAACAACCCACACAGAACATCCATTGCTAGATCAGTACCAAGACATACTCCTTTTCTTTGATGTGAGTATTTCCTTATGCCAATCCCATACATTTTCTCCAGATCATCCCTATCAAAATCCATGAAAACTGCATGAAAAGCTATAAGAGTTTTCTTTGACTTATCAGCTCTTGTAACTTCATATTCAGTTTTCAGATTTCCACCAATGTATTTCCAATCAATGATCTCTGGAGGTTTCACCTTCAATGGAGTATATTTCAAACCTTCAACATGGTTGATGTATGCAGAATAATCTCCCCCTTGAGCAGTACTTGGAGGATTTTGTTCCATATCTTCAGGCTCTGGTTTGACATCTGCAAATGGAACATCAGGATCTTCTGATTGAGAAGCAGTAGCAGCATCTTCATTCATCCTTCTTCTTTTAGCTTGAGGAATGAATTTGGATTTGCTTTTGACTCTTTTAAGCTTCTTTTCTGGTTGTTTCACAGGAGGGATAGGTTCTTGTGACTGAAATACTTTTCTTCCTGGGGCTTCAGCTAACACCTTTTCTGCATTAAGCTTCTTTTTCTCTTCAAGCTTTGCAAGTGCTGCTTCCCTTGCTTTTTCCTTTGTTTTTCTTCCTTCACTAAGTCAAGCATGTTGGCAAGCTTCATGTTGCCTAAAGATCTTCCACTGTGACCTTTGCTTTTGAGGTAAGCTGTGTACTTCTTTCTATCTTCAGCTACCTTGACTTGTGTAGGAGTAGGTTTGGACACTTTCTTCTTCTCAGGCTTGGCTTTGGCTTTAGCAAGTTTAAGCTCCTCTTCATGCATCTTCTGTGCCAGAAGCTCATCTTCTCTTTCCAAAGACTTTTTCAAACCCTTCTTGACTAGTCTGTTCAAAATGTCATCATTAACCATTTCATGGGCTTTTATTGCATCTTCAGCAGCAGCTCTTTGCATTCTGATGTACAATTCTGCAGCTTCATTCTCTTGTCTGATTGCCTCTATCTCCTCAGCAGTCATACCTTGAAAGTTAATGGCTTCAATTTTTCTTTTTGTTCTTCAGCCATCTTTCTTTCTCTTGCTTCTTCTTCAGCTTTTAGTTCAGCATCCATTCTTATTTGCAGTTCTGCTGCTGCATTTTCTCTTCTCACATTTTCAATTTCCTTCACAGACATATTCTTGAAGAATAGTTTTTCTTTAGCAATTCTGTCTTCTTCTTGTATTTCTTCCTTTGACTTCTTCACCACCACAGATTTGCCTTTGTCTTTTTCATCATCAAGGTTGAACCATTTTGATTTTATTCTTTTCTTGTCAACTGTGATGAATCCAACTCTCCCTGCAGAAACAGATAAACTAGCAACCTGTTCAGGTAATGTTAGAGAGGTTGCTGAAGTTGTAACTAACTCAGCAGCTGCTGCTCTTTGTCTAGCAACTGCTATAGCAACCAACTTCTTTCTTTTCTCCTCTTCTGCTTTCTTCTGTTCTTGTTTCTGTTTTTCATCCTTGATCTTCTGCAGCTGTGATGATAGTGTAGCTTCATCTTCCATTACAGCAGTTCTTGAAAATTCTGTTCTTATAAGAACATTTGCAGCTTCTTCTTGATCAATGGTGGAAGGAGTTTCTGTGACAATGGTAGAGGGAGTTGTAGCTTCAGATTGAATTGCTTGAAACTGTGAGAAAGCTTGATTGACCGTGGGAGGAATAGTTGTGAATAGGTAGGAATGATCTTCCTCCTCTGCTTCTGGAGCTGGACTAATGATCATTGGGTCCGTAGCAACTTGCTCCATTGCAGCCGTACTAACTAAGTCCGTAGCAACTGGACTAGTTGTAATAGGAGCCGTAGCAACTGGTTCAGTAGTAACTGGGCTTGTTACCATAGGATCCACCGTATCAACTTCATCCGTAGCAACTTGATCCGCAGTAAACATTTCAGCATCTTGATCCGCAGCAACTTTTGGTGAAGTTTCATCTTCCATTTCGTCTATTGTTTCTTGCTGCTGCTGCTCCCCCTTAAGTGGAGTATCCACTTCCATGTTTTCACCCTCTGCATCTATCACCATGTTGACATCAAAGTCAGTCTCCCCTTCAATTACACTATCTGTCTCCATCTCTTCATCTTGATTGGAGGTGGTGGGCCCATAACTTCTTGCTTTTCAACCCTCACCAATAGTTTCTGGTACATGCCCGTCAATTCATTAAACTGGCTACCACTACCCTCACCCCTTTCCTGTTGGGTACCAACAGGTGGAAGATCCTTGGGTATAGAGAAACCCTCCTGCCGAGCAGAAGCATGAATCTCCCCCATGGTTTCTTGGCACCAGGGACCACCTTCCCAATTTGAGAACAAGTTCTCAGCAAAGGATGGTGTTGCCGTAGTTTGGGTCTTAGTTATGTTAACACTGTCCTGAGCTCTACTATAAGAAGTAGAGGCTTCAGTAGTGTTAGCCCTCCCCACATGGTCTTCCCTCTCCTTAGTGACCAACTCAGTGAGCAAGGGGGTATGCTCAATGTGTTCCCCTAATTTGTGTAACAATCCTGAAGATGTTTCAGGGATTGCTTTAGCAGTAGTAGTAAGGGGAATGGTCTTAGACACAAGAGGCTGAGTAACCCTCTTTGGTCTTTTAGAAGCAACTGTGTGTGGTTTGTGAGGCGCAGAAACTTTGGTTTTAGTCACTTTAGCAGTCGTGACTGGAGCAGTAGCAACTGGAGTAGAACTCACAGTAGCAACTGGAGGTGTTGTGGCAGTAGACACCACCGTAGCAACCTCTGGGTTTACCCCTGCAGTACCAACTACAGATATGGCACTAGTGCCAACAGATATTGCCGTAGTACTGGGGGTGACAGCTGTGGGTTGGGACAGAGGAAGAGTTTCTTGTCCTGCAGCTGTGGGAATTGTGACCACCAACATTTTTGAGAATAATGGTGTCACACGAGATGGTCCACCCTTGTTTGTTTGTCTCATATTTGTAAAAACTTTTCTTGTATGAGCATGTGAGACAAAACATTTTTCTGATCTGGGGAGATCTTTATGAACACAGTTTATACAATGTTGAAACATTAGAAATTTAGTTGTATTATCAATATTTCTTCTCATTGCATCAAAAATCATGTAAGAAAAATTATAAGTTCCCCCCGTAGCCAAGCATACCATTGCATTGGCCATTGATGAACTTCCTTCATGCCACCCTGTTCTCTTGGGGGACATACATTGTTGCAAAGTATGCAACATGTATTTCCATTGAGGGGAAAGTTTAGCTTTTAAAAATGTGGAAATATTTAAGTTCCCCTCATATCCCATGTTTTGAAAAGCATTTACTAGGGTGTCTTCAGGAAGATGTTCAATACCTTCCGCATCTTGAAGATTAAGATGGGTTCGAAGCGAGGACTCTGTCACTTGGAATGCTTTGCCCCTTATCACCGCATTGATGGCAATGTCGTCCTTGTCCAACGTGGCAGATGTCCAAAAATCCCTAATGTGGGATTCATTAATCTCCGGATTAATAGTTAACGCCGTCTTGATTTTTGATTGATTAAAGAAATCAATGATTTCGTGGCGGTATTCTTTTCCAGGTAAGCGACCATGTTGTGAGTTTTGTAAAATTGCAATTGATCCGCCATTGTTGATTCTGTGAAATGATTAGAACCAGAGATAAACAAGAAGGTGAGTGATTAGTTACAACGGCAAGGAAAAATGGTTTATAAACTCTAACGGTAACTTTTTGGAAGACTTAGGGGTTTTTACAATGGTAATTTTAAAATTATGCAATTAACCCCCTTGTATACCGAAATTTTTTTTTTTTTTTTTTTTTAGCAACTTGATTCCCTTGATTAGACGCGGGTAATCATTCAAAAATGACGGTCTAATTAAAAATCGCCACGTGTAGCTTGTATTTGAACCTCGCGCCGGAATTTTAAAAATTAGTTCCAATCAGGTTTTAACACGTGTAAAGTGGGGTTACAAGTTGTGTTTTGACTTGTCAAATCATCATTAATTAGGGCATTCTTATTGATTAAGAAACCTTTATTAATATAATAATCTGCAGTATTAACATAAAGATCCGTAGTAAGTAGGTTAATGGTCCGTAGTAATTGTTTATGGGCCGTATTAACTGGACTGGCCGTAGTAACTTGAGTTACTGGCAGTATTAAGCCAGAGGGCCGTAGCAACTCCTTACTTGTCCGCATTACCATTCCGTCCAAAATTTTATTTGCGTAGGGCAGTAGTAGTTAAACCTTCCCTTAGCCTTAAAATTTGGTCGTACTAATCATACTTTGGAT
The DNA here is from genome assembly GCA_910822075.1 of Senecio squalidus. Classification (NCBI taxonomy): domain Eukaryota; kingdom Viridiplantae; phylum Streptophyta; class Magnoliopsida; order Asterales; family Asteraceae; genus Senecio; species Senecio squalidus. Next base: position 47,567,757 of record CAJVGC010000589.1, on the reverse strand, counting down.
ACTTTTTGTCGTTACTATTAATATTGCAGTAGTAACATAGTACAATACTAGAGAGTAAGGTACTTGATTTTCATCATAAGGCTACTACTGCTTCTTCGAAGGGACTTAAAATTAAACATAATAGAAATACTGAGAGGAAAGTAGTTGAGTTATTCTTCCGTATTAAGCATTCCAATGCTTGTGACTAGGAACGTGAATCTTCCAACATCAAACGCCTTTGTGAGGAGGTCAGCGAGTTGATTGTCTGTATGAATCTTCTCAACATGGATTAGTTTCTTCTCATTGCAGTCCCTTATAAAGTGGTAGCGTATTTCTATGTGTTTTGTCTTGGAGTGTTTGACTGGATTGTTGATGA